>BQNB010009328.1:0-87129 GCA_026074375.1 Tanacetum coccineum | reverse complement strand
AAGTGTGGAAAACTGCATTTTCTCTGTGTGCAATGACACTGTAATCTCTCATAAAATGCAATCCTGAACACCTCTTAGCTATTTGGATGGTGAAAGATGACTTTGTAAAGGGTCAAAATTGTTTCGGTATGGGTCAGGGTCAAATTTGATTCACAATCTTAAATTTTCAATGATTTTTGTTCATTGGGTAAAATGTTAGTATGTGATCTTATTCATTACAGACAACATTTGAATGGCTTTTTAACTCTCTTTTTAGAAATATTTCACAGCAGTTTTACTAGTCTAATTATGACCACTAATAGAAATTAGAAAGTACTGTGTGTGACACATAACCTAATGGTTCATGTAACAGATAAGAGTAATTTTGTTTTCTAGATTAACGAACACTCTACAAGTTCAATTAAATTGTAATGATTTATATAAATGTTGATTTAAAATTTAAAATTTCAGCACCTGAAAAAAAAACACTGAGCAAAAACTACTCAATGAAAAAATGACCTGACTCATGCCCATCTTTAGTTCAAAAAGGAAAAACTCTGTAATCCTGAAATTTATTGATATTATGCACGACCTTGTCCTTCGGGGATTGATAGTCATGAACTCTGTTATATTACAGTACCTACTGATGCAGTCGAGAAGCACAAATTTCTTTGACTAGCATCATGCATTACGCAAAGGTCGCATTCAAAAACTAAAAACCCCGTACGAAAGGTGACCTTTCAGCTCAGTTTATAACCACTAAAAAGTACAAGATCCTAAAACAACTAAAAACTACAGAAAACTATTGCCACTTTTTAAGGCATCTCACTTCAAAAACAGAGACCCTCGCTGTAAAAACTTGAGGGTGCCACAGTAATATCCAAGCGGCCCGTCCATTCTTGTCCTGGCTTCAAAGTAATTGGATTTGCAACCACCGCACCATCAACGCAAACCATCCGTCTGTATTCATCAAATCCCATATCTGTCATTGCTTTTGCCTTTTTATCCCAAGGATTCCATACCACTAAACACACAACAATAAACCAAAAAAGTCAGCAAATGATCCACATTAGACACATTAAGTCAAACACAATATACTTGATGAATACGTTATGAGCGATCGATCTTACCAACATCTGAGAGGCCTTCCCTTCTTATCACATATGTCCGCTTCCTTTCATGATCAAGTACAGCAACAATATTAGGAGACCCAAGATACACACGATCAAACTGAAATATCACACAGAACCAACATGAACGTTATTCAAATTGCCATTAAAATGCAACTGAAATGAGAAGTTATACTAACAGTTGAGACTTACCTCTGCTTCAAAGGTAATGGCGTCTCCTTGTTCAGTAAATCGTTCTTTATTACTAAGGTTGTCCAAGTAGTCCATTGTTTCAAGCCCTTCAACCCTCACTTCGCTGTCATATAACATCACATTAAGTCAAAGTCAATTGTCCATTTATGCAGAGCCAATATTGAAAAGTTATGGTTAAAAAAGTTGAATACTTTATTAATACCCGATGTCAGAAACTGATAGATAAGAGTGATAAGCAAATGAGAAGCGAAAAGGCTTGCAATTAATGTTCCTGACTCTGGACGTTAAGGTCAGGTTGCCATTCAATCCAAGGCAGACTCTAAGACGAAGCTCAAAGCTGAAAAAAGGGGTCTCAATCAGCCACATGTACCAATAAAAAAAGGAATTGTGGTCCAAAATGATGTCACAAATGGTTCACAAAGACTGAAAATAAATTAGAACCTGTGAGGCCAAATCTTGAGGTCTTCTTCAGATGGTTTCAGTAGCAAATCAATAAACGAACTCCCATTTGAAGATTTAGCAGGAAGTGGTGGAGGAGCTTCATCGACAATCCAGAGTTTGTTTCTGGCAAATCCTTGTTGCTCAAGGGAACCACAATTACTAAACTGCACAATGAGTCAAAGAGTTACATGTATAAACAGAGTCAACTCTGCTATCTACTTCTAGTCCAAAATATGCGACTTTTTATAAGACTTGTAGATTTACCTGAGGAAAACAGATTGCAATACCTCCTCGGTTCACTTTTGGAGCCTTAACAACCTGAAAATCGTCCAAAGTTGTACACATTAAGGTGTCGTGTCCCAATTCCAAAACATGATTTGCATACCTATTGGCCTACTGTCATTTTTAACAAGCCATTGACGCTTCTCATTTGGGTCCATTTCATGGCTTATGTTAAATAGTGACTAAACTAACAAAATCGATCAATGATTAGTTAATGAAATACATTTATCTCTATATCAATTATCTTCAAATTCTATGAAGTTTCCCCCAAACAATCAAAATCATTATCAGTTCCTACAAAACACTTTGGATGACTAATCCGTTGATTCAATCTATCTACTTTTAGTAAATAATAGCAACAAAAGATTGAATTAACTCCTAAAAGTGGTAAGAATTCAATCAAGATTCTTAAAATGCCTTATAAGACAACATAATCAAAGGGAGGAAATCGACACCTTACTACTAGTGAACAAGTGTTCATCGCCTCGACCGTTACGCCACGAAATGACCTGTCCCCCCTGCAAGCTGACCTGAAAAAAAGCGATCACTTATAATTCAGTGAACAATTCTAACTTCAGATCAAAATCACTTCATTGATGCAAACATTCTACTACTAATTATCAAAACTTAAGGCAAAATCTTGACTTAACGAAATTTCAGGGTTTATAGTTAAGATCAGACCTTAGCAGAAGCGCCTCGTGAATTCCGAAGCACGATCTGATCGATCCCTTTCGAGTCTTTCACCCATTCAATGGCCATTTTGGAATCCGAAACTACCGCAGGATGGCCCATTTTCTTATTTTTCAGAAAAAAATGCACAAATCTTTTTAATCCGTTCCTTAACTGCTTGCTTTTATAAACCCTTAACGACACATTTTGCGCGTGATAAATGTCGACATCATTTGAGAGGTGGTGCCAAGTATCACTAATTTTTGTACAACTACTCTTAGTATTTTTCTTGTGAAAAAAGGAACACCCTTTTAATCTTGTGAAGAATTTTTAAAATCCCCAACTACTTCAATTCAATTCTTTTCCCAATCAAACTCTCTTCTCAGAACATCAAATTCCTTACTAAAAATGGAAAGTGGTTCCAATTGGCAAACTGCTCATGAACTATCACCTAAAATTCAAGAAAAGAATCCAACCATATATCAAATGAAGCATGGAAGTAGCAAACAACACATGTACTAAACAGTATAAATATTAAATGCATACAATCTTAATTTAATTAAATCAAATATCTCACAATAAACTACTACTGTAATAATATACATGCATGATGCAATACAACTCACATTACTAAATCAAGAACTGAATAACATATCAAGATAATCATTATAATTTCAATGTTACTATCTCTTGAATTTAATTAACTCGTTATCTCACATTAAACTATTAATCTCTTAAACAATAACATACATGCATTACAACCCACATTACTAAATCAAGAACTTAATAAAACACATAAAAATTTACCAAAATTTTCACCTAATTTTATTACTACAGTAAAAATAACATACCAATGTAATCTAAACAACAAGCTTTTAAAAACTAAGAATATTAAATGTATACAATCTTTATTTAATTAACAATAACCATATTTCTTGAATTTATAAAAATCAAACATCTATCAATAAACTATCATATTCAATAACAAGCAAGCAATACAACCTACATTACCAAATCAAGAACTGAGTAAAACCCATAAATATTTATCCATAATTTTACCTAATAAAAACTTACCACAGTAAAATTATCAAAACTTAATTTCTTGAATTTATTAATTTATAACTCACATTAAACTACCCAAAACAATAACATACACGCATTACAACCCACATTACTAAATCAAGAACTTAATAAAAAACAAAAAAAAAAAATTACCCACAAATTTTCACCTAAATCTTTTTAACTACAGTTAAAATAAGATACCACATTTACTGTAAAACAATGTAACATTAATAATATAATATCATAACTACAAGCATATTGAATAACAAAACTGAAGATATTATCATACAATATACATGATTAAAAACAAATAAAGAAGAAGAGAAGAGTTCACTTACAATGCCAAAACTGCTTCAAGAAATGAAGAAAATAGTGTTTTCTTTGTTTTCAAGAAAAGAAGTTGTAATGCAGATTATATAAGTTTGGTGTTTTGGTATTTACTTATGGTCAAGATTGGAAAAAGTAAAAATAAGAGGTGAAAGATACAGAGATTCTGCAGTTTATTTGAATGTTATAAAGAGGGGCCAAAATGTTTGCTAGATAAACAAGACGAAAGGTGGCAGCGATGATGGTAAAAAGAGAAAATTGACTTTTTGGGTTGTGGATAGTTTTTGTGGTAATAAGTGGGTTTTTATACTTATCTACGGGGTGTTTGGGATTGCTTATTGAAAATAGATTATGCGTTTTGAAAACGAATAATCAGTTAATCAGCTGTTACAAAACGTGATTTTGAAATTTAGTGTTTGAATTTAATTATGTGGTATGATAACGCAATAATAAAATAATCAGTTTTTTGAACGTTTGGCAAACCATATTATTTAATGACCTAATGAGTAAAATGACAAAAATAGACATTGCTGTATATTAATGTTGTATTATTAATGTATAATGTTTATCTAATTTTTTCGTTTACTCAGTGGTTTTTAAATTTGAGCCAAAATAATATTTTAATTTATTTTTTAACACACATATATCTTTTTATTACAACATTTTCATGGTAACATATACAGTTTTTTTATCGAATACCTATTCGTTTAATGGCTTTTTTCAGTTGGAATAAAATATAATATATAATATTCTAGAAGTAAGGTTGGAACTACTAAATTCTATAAGGTAATATATTAAACTTAGTTATTCTAGAAAATCTATCCATTTTTTATTTGGTTCTATGACAACAGTAGAGCAGTATCTCTTGAAACATTCCTCCTGCGCCACCGGTGCAATATTTAAGCAAAAAATACATGAATTACATTATAAGGAGTGTTATTCGTAATATTGATCTTAGTCAAATAGGTGTGCAGTTTCCTGGGCACCATTGTTGGAGGTTGATTGCTCCATAAACTCCATTTTGAAGGCCTAAAATAGCAAAAAAGTGTATTATCAAACGCAAAAAAGTGATTATCAAGCTTCTTTTGCCAAACACTAAAAGTAGCTTTTTTGCGTTTTTGAAACGTGTTAATCAGATAATTTTTTTCAAACCGCAACCCCAAACACCCTATAGATAGTCAAAATTAGCAATATGTGTGTGTATGTAAAGTGTAAATTACACCGTTGGTCTGTGTACTTAACCCCGTTTGCTCGTTTGGTCCCAAGATAATGGGGACTCTCATACGAGATCTTTTTTTGACACTGCTGTTGTTCGTTTGGTCCCTAAAGCTCCATTATACCTAACGACGGTTATTTCCATTGTTATGTAGGCCACGTCGCCCTTCCACTGAAGGGCACAATCGTCTTTTCACTTTAAATTTTGATTGCACCGTTGGTCCCTGACCATTAGGGTACTACAGTGACGTTTACTGTTCTATTTTTTTGTCGTTTTACGCTCGCACAGTTGGCCCCTGAGGTCTATTATTCTCCCAGGCCTATTTTCTCCCGCCTTTTTTCTTTTCCACTCAACACCCAACTTGTCATAAAATACGATTTTAAAATGATGTTGCACGTAATTTACATTCCAAGTCATATACAATACTACCTACTAAACAAGTGATTCATATGTAAAAGTAAAACTTGAAAATGCATATTACTTCAAGAATCAAAAGCATACAGACCCGAAATACCTAATGGACAAATTCTAACACTAAATTACACACTTGCAAAAGACAGAATAAACTCATAAACATTAGGATCAACTGAAAAAGGTCGAATGAACTTAACATCATCATCATCCATTTGATTAGATCCAATATTAAATATGTCATTGATAGTCTTTGATATTGGGTTGTATTTTACAACCTTTCCATATAAGTTTATCACCAAAAAACATCCTCTTCCCTTTCTCCCAAACCAATACTCCAAACAGTTGACCGAATTGACCATCTTTCTGGAAGTGGATTCTTTAATTCCTCAGTATTAACAATGTACCTAACCGATCACACGGAACACCCTCTTCTTCATATGTAGATAATAAAATATCTAGAGCCAATATCATCTTACATAAGAATTAGACACCACAAAAGTCTCAACAATTTTCTTCAAGATGCTACATTTGAGGTATTCTATCGTGCATTAAAATTTGGATCATCACTAGAGCCGCCAAAAGACTCTAAGAAGTTCCTTCCCCTATGCAACCCATGAGGAAATTATATGGTTGTTATAATTGGATGGTCATGGTCTTCAATATTTAATTTGTAATGCTTAAGCTGCCTATTCTCAGTTTCTAGCCAATGAAAGGCATCATTCCCAATAGATTATCACTATCAAAATGTTCATAACGAGGTAGGTTAAACTGGTCCCTCCATAAGATCCAAATTGCCGTCTTATAGAGTAAATCTTGAATTAATGTCTTAAGATTGCGTCCAGCTTGCACCCTACTTTGTAGTCAAATGATTTTCACGATCAAAAGGACATTCTCAATACAATGCTCTGTAAAAACTGAATCATCATGGGAAGTAATGTGTTTGTGGAAAACGGCCTTTTAAACAAATTTAGAGGAATAGGATTATGTAATAAGTAAAAAAGGCTATGCCCAACCAGCACAAAGAAGCAAAACCATTGAAGCCTGCAATTTATCTAACATGATCACTTTCTCAGCGGAAACCAAAATGAGATATCATAGTGATTTTCTTGGAGTCAAGTTGGAATCTAATGACACAAATCACATTCAAAATAAAGATTCAGGTGCATTACAAAAAGACCAGCATGAGGATTCAGGGTTAGGGATTTTGCTACGGTTAAGGTGAAAATAGGGGAAGTTGAAAATTCTTAGCCATTGTTTTGATACGGTTTGTAAAAGAATGAATAATAGAATAAAGGTAATGGATTAATATTTCATTCAACAGGTCATCATTTGTCAAGGACTACGTGTGGTTCGTGCAGAGTTTTTGTTGGGCATGTATGCTGCGAATTTTGAGAAATCATCTTGTGATGTGATTTAAAGATGTTACCGGAATTATTAAATTGGAATGAGAAATAATGAGTTAATTGTTGGTGAAGTATGTGAGACATCATTAAATAGGGAATAAAAAAGGAGAATCTAAATAGGCAGGGACAAAATTTGCAATGAAAGTATTATTCTAGTAGGGTAATTTTTAAAGTCAAATACTAGTCACCACATACCCAGTTAAACTCTAACAATTAAACAGTCACCGTTGGTTTCCTATCCTTAAAAGACAGTTGAATTAAGCATTTTACCAAAACACACAATACACCCTTAACTAGCTTTGGATAGTTGACTTGTAGTATTCAAAATGGTATTATTTTGGACACCACTCAAGTTGACTTGTAAAAGTCAAACTTATCAAAACATAGCAGTTCAAGCAACATTAATAAAGTGTACATAAGATGCATTAGCAAAATATTAGATGTTTGAACATAAACCATTTGATCAGATACCATTGAATGTATGATCAAACAATATAAAAGGTAACAAATCCATACAATGATAACTAAATGAATCAGGCATTGGACAGACCCGTCAATCCCTTACACACTCATCATCCATTTGATTTGATCCAATATCAAAGATCTTACTGATAGTCTTTGATATTAGGTTGTATTTTATAACCTTTCTAGATAAGTTGATCACCAAAAAAGAATCTTCTTCCCATAATCATCATGATCATCCATTTGATTTGATCCAATATCAAAGATCTTATAGATAGTCTTTGTTATTACGTTGTATTTTACAACCTTTCCAGATAAGTTGATCACTGAAAAAGAATCTTCTTCCCTTTCTCCTAAAACAATACTCTAAACAGTGGACCGAATCGACCATCGTTCAAGAAGTGGAGTCATAAATTCATTGGTATTAACAAGGTCCTAAACCGTCCACACAAAACACCCTTTCATCATCTCGTATATAGTAAACTCTCTAGAGCCAATATTGTCTCTACATACAAGAAGCAAGCACCTACACGACTCGAACAATCTCCCTTCCAGATGCAACATGCCAGGTATATCTATTAGTACTAACATTGGATCATCACTACCGCCAAAAGACTGCAAGAAGTTCCTTCCCTGATGAAACCCATAAGTGATTTCTATGGTTTTTATAATTGGATCATCATGGTGTTCAATGTTTAATTTGTAAAGGGTAAGCTGCCTATTCTCAGTTTCTAGCCAATGAAATGCATCATTCTAGTATATTGCACTGGCATAATGAGCAAAATTATAGTAAATTAAATGGTCCCTGCACTGGCTCCAATTGCCTATCTCTGAAGAGTAAACTTGAATTTCAAGGTCAGAATTTAGGCGTGCAACAACTTGCACCACTTTGTAGTCAAGTAATTTTCTAGGATCAAAGGCCATTCTCAGTAGAACAGTTATGTGAAAATGTAAATCATCAAGCGAGCTTTTTGGTTGCGGAAGCCTTTTAAACAGATTAGTGCATGAACTATATACGTAATCAAAAGCAGGCGACGCCGAACCACTATAAGAAGTAAACCATTGCAAAATTGCAAAATCTTAACATTATCAGCTTCCTCAATGGAGCCAAGAGTGAAGGAGTTATCCATAGCGTATTTTCTTGACTTAAGTTTGGAATCTAACCACACAAAATCACATTCAATTAAAGATCTACGGTGATTAACAAAAAGACCAGCAGGAGGATCAAGGTTATGGATTTTGATGCGGTTAAGGATGAAAATAGGGGAAGTGAGAATTCTTAGCCATTGTTTTGATACGGTTGTAAAGAGATGAATACATTGAATAGGTAATCGGATTAATATTTCAGTCAAAAGGTCGTCGTTTATAAGGACTACATGTGGCTGTGCAGAGTTTTCTCAAGCACGTGTGCTGCAATTTTGTGGCATCATCTTCGATATGTATTGATTTTTGAAGTTGTTGTCAGAATTATTAAATTGGAATAGAAATAGCGAGTTAAAGCACTTTGAGCTAAAGCACTTTGAGCTAAAGCACTTTGTGGCATCATCTCTGATATGTAGTGATTTTTCTCGAGTACGTGTACTGTAATTTTGTGGCATCCACTTTTAATTACTTCTACTTCATCAATAAATCAAGCTATTCATTCCACAAGATACATCAGAATAACTGTTACCTTTGTTCGGTTTGTTATCCTTTCTTTCAAGCTTCCTCTTATTTTTTAGATAGGCAAAGACCTTTTCTAGATTCGATATCCTGTCTTCTAGGTTATTCATCAAGGCGTCTATATCCACGTCGCTGTTGTCATCTATAAAGAAAAAAACTGAAATAAATAATAGACCCTCTCAAAATAACAATGCATAAAAAAGACAATTAAACATGGATTGGAATTTTAAACAAAAACAATACCAACAATCGGCCAAAATGGAGAGTTGCTTCCACTACCACCAGTTGCATCTACTTGCAAAGAATTACGGTTATTTGGTATAATAAAGCAATTAGATTTTAGTATTTTGTTTAGAATTAAAGTTTATGTTTGTGTGTGTTACACATACAGGCAATGGTTTTTGTTTATTTTGTGTGTGTCAGTGTTTATGTGAAACAATTGTAGCTTTCAATCATGCCCAATTGAAAGTTGTACCCTTCAATATGTTAGTGTTATTTATTGCAGCTGTAGTCCCTAAACTTATAGGTTTAAATTCAACATTTGGTCCCTGATCAGCTAGTTCACACGTGTAACTTTCCCGCATAATTTTTTAGGTAAATTACACCGTTGATCCCTTATAAACATTAAATGCTATACTTGACAACATTTTGCATCGCGTCGTGTGAGAAACAATCACATGCATTGTATCTAATTATTACCCATTTGAATCAAGAACACCCTTCACTAACATCGGAATGACCAAATATCGTCCTTATTGTTATACTTCACCGAATGTATGACAATGCCCGTGGAATACCGATTAAATTGGATGGAAAAAATGGTCAACAGACCGGTCAACCCAATATGGGGGTGTTTGGTTTATGATAAAATAACACGCTTGATCCCTCACATACATTCAACAATCAATTCCACGGTTGGTACCTCAACAGATACAAAGTTTTGCATATAGTCAAGATTTCAACAAATTTGATAATCTTAACTACAAGTTTCGTCCCTGAACCTTAAAGTGTCCCTTTTAGTTTGCCAGGTAATTTTCTCGTCTATATAAGTAAACCTTGCAAGTATGACCAAAATAAATCACCCCATCCATTTCATTTAGATATCAAAAGTTACATTTTACTTTCATCTATAAGTTTTTAAAATGGTTGAACGTGATGATGAAGTCAAGGTATTGGGAGAAATTAACATTGAGTTAGAGTCTGGAACCCACAAACTGATAAAGAAGCTTAGCTAGGAAAAAGTTAGTTAAGAAAAGGCTCTTGAAAAGTTTTATTTGATGGTTGAACGTGATGATGAAATCAAGGTATTGGGAGAAATTAATGTAGAGTTAGAGTCTGGCACTAACAAACTGATAGAGAAGCTAAGCCAGGAAAAAGATAGCCCAGATGACTTTTATGGTTTTATGTATGATACGGATGATGATGCTAGTATAAGTGGAAAGTCAAATGACCATTTTGGTTGGGATTGGCCTGAGAAGGATTCACCAGGTGCTAAAGTTGATTGGCAAGAGGATCCTTTACATGAAACTAAAGACTTCTTTGTTGAGTTAGATCAATCAGTTTAGATTGTGGTTGTTCAAAATAATGTTCAACAAGAGGTTGTTGAAGAGGTCATGGAAATGGCTAATGATCAATCTGAAGCACTATCTGATTAAGAAGTGGCTGATGATTGTTTGGATGATGAACATGTTGAAGAAAGAAGACCAAGCAAGAGGATTAGAGTCGCCCAAAAAGAGATGGTCAAGGATGAAATGCCAAAGAAAGGCTGATAGAGACCCATTGGTTTTATTGATATTTGGTAGTTGATATGTTACTAAGTTTTATTATGTAATAGTTAAGTTGTAACTTTCGGATGGTTATGAAAAGCCTACAAGTTAGGCAATTTTGACAATCTTATGCATTATGATCACGCATATTCAAATAACTTGACTTGCAATGGTCAAACAGGGTATTTTATGTACTAGTGGGAATGAATCGACCACACACCTAAACAAGGGTCAACATCACTGTGAAATCAAAACACAAACAAGATACATAAACGCTAACATATATTCACTTACGGCTTAAACTATGTACAGTTGTACTCTACTAAAATAGAATTTGAGACATAACCCAAACTCAACCATCATCACCATCTACCTAAAAAGATACTTACCCAACCTAATCATCATCCCCATCTACATAAAAAACAAAAACAAAAAAAGATAACCCAAATATCTACAAATTGATCAATAGAACCTCAAAACTATAAGAAAATAAATCTTTTTATGCACTTGCATGTGCACTTCCGCTATCGTCTTTCTTAGCTCCAACATCCTAAGCACTTTTATTTGGGACAGCTCCTTGAGAAACTTGGCACATTGCACTACTAATGTACTACCAAACACATTCAGCTCGGATGACAACATTCTGAGTTCATTAACCCTTATGTACAACACATCCCACAGTTGGCTTAATCCAAATGCAAATTGGAATCTGCGTTGATCTCCCTCTGTATATAGACTGACATTGTGTCAGTTAAATTGTTGGAGTTTCCCACAGCTACAAGTTCCTGTAGATGTGGGAAGTTGGCCATTCTTTTTTATTGTTGTTAACCGTGGAGTATTGGTTTGAAAATGATGTTGGGTAAGAACACTTAAATAGCAAAAACTAACTTAAATTAGTGGTTACACATTGAATCTAATAATTAGATATCAAAGATACGACAGCTCAGTGACTGACATCCACTAGGCTCTATGTAACTTTCATTAATTAACACTATGATTACACGCATAGTCCTTTAAAACCCTCTTCCTTTGGAAGACATGTGGAAGGCGGGAAAGGATTATAGACCAAACTAACGTTAGGAACTAATGGTAGAACATAGACTCTTTATGGTTCACGTGTCTAATACTAACCTTAGGAACTAACGGTGCAACATATACTCTTTATGGTCCACGTGTCTAATAAATTCCCAAGTTGTATATTCGCAATAATCTTAACATCACAAAGTATAGTATCATTCTATAAAATAAAGACTTAGAATTAAGCAACCATAATATATTAAGATGGATTTTTTTTAAAAATATAGATTTTGGACATACCACAAAAAACTAATAAAACAAGAACAAAAGATTGACATAAACAAGACTTCTAGAAAGACCTGATTGTCGCAATCAAAGCAATTTTTCTTGACACTTGCTGATATGTTCCTACAATCATTTTCCTAACATCCAACAACTGAATAAGATCATGTTTTTTAACCTTGTTTAGAAACTTCAGAATCTTGTACGTCATGACTGATGGACACAAAACCTCCAGTTCAGTTATAAACAGTTGCCTTTCATTTGTACGCTCAAGTAACTTAGCCCATAAGTTGTGGAGACCATTTGCAAAGTCAAGATCTTTTCCATTTTCCCGATCAAAGTACACCAGCATCCCATTAAACAACTCCCTAGAATTAGTAGCTATCGCAAGTTCATCTAGTCGAGGGAAGTTAGCCATTTTTTGTTTATGTTTATTGAGATTTTGGTTTGAAGGTGTTTTTGAGTTGAAAATATTTTTGGGAATGAAAATGATAAGGGGTATCACCCCTAAAATATCAACAAAGGAAATTTAATGCAATTGACGGTCCAAATGCAAGACGTGTAGTGTCATAATTAGTTGCAATGCACCTGACTGTTTCTTACACGGCTCGATACATCACAATTAATTTGTAGAATTGGTGGGAACACTAAGTTTAGGAACCAAGTATGCACTAATAATAAATAGTTTAGGGATGAAAGAAACATCGTAACTCTTCATATTAACGGTTTGATAATGAAATGACATTTGACTGTTCACGGTTATGAAACATCATAACCCTTAACACAAACTCTTATATAAAGCACTAAGCTATATGACGAGTCTCATATTCCAAAAAATCATGAAACGCAATTTCATAAAAAAACTTCAAATATGGATGTTGACGGTTCAAAAACGGTTGTTTATCTAGAAGAACTAGAACAAGCCACAAAATCCAAAATTTATACTCGTATGTGGGTTGTGCAAATGGAAAGGGAGGTTGCGAACGACAATTAAATAGCACGAAAACTATTGGACATAGTGAAAGATGTTGACAAAAGTTTAAAAAAGACGGGGAATTATTAACGAGTTAAAGGTTAAAAAGGGTATGCGTACATGGAAAGCTGTTACTTTTTCAGGGAAGTTGAACATCGTGAGATGGAGATGCTCCAACAATTAATGTTGCACATAAACGAAACTCAGATACCTACCTTTGAAAAAAGGGAATTTGTTAAAGCTATAAAGAAACTTTAAATGGGTGATGATGTTGTTATTCTATTGTATTTTGTGTTGTTCTTCCATATGTTATTGACAATTAAGTAATAGCATTAAATCGTGACTTTTAAAACATTGCATAGTTTTGTGTTGTTCTTCAGCATTGACTACTTTTGTATGTTGATGTTTTGATAAGTTTGACTTTCACAAGTCAATTTGGGTTACAATGACTCAGGTTAGGGACCTACAGGGAAAATTTGATTATCCTTCCTTCTAATTGATCAACTTGGGTAGTTTAAGAAAGAATACTACTTTGACTACTACTTGATCAACTACATAATAAACAATATAAATCATTTAAGGTACTTTGACGACTACTTGATCAACTGCATAACAAACAATACAAATCATTTGAAAACCTTAAAATATGGTAACAACCATAATCACATACTCAAAAAATAACTAAACAAGTAAACCACCACAAACCAAATACCAACCAAAACCTATCCTAGTGTCCCTAAATTCATCTTACTAACAAATGTATGCTTCTCATGAACACTAAGATGAGATTCATTCACCATCATATGGAGACGCGTCATCTTATACAAATCATGTGTTTGTCCACGTCTCAACAAACGAACACTTTCCTTCGCAACATCGTTACCACTTAACCTTTCAATCTCATGTACCACGTCTTCGCTTTCTTTAACAAAGTTAGACACCTCCTCACATAGATCTCAAAAATTCTCCTCAAGCATCAACTCAGTCTCCACTTGTCTCCTGATTAAGACTAGCAATTGATCTTTAGTTTTAATAAACTTTGCATCCTTTGCAATCTCCTTGATACATGCCATTTTTTTGGAAAAGAGTTTCTAGTTTCAAAGGATTGTAATGATTTATTTATAGGGTGGGAATCGGGTTTTATGACAAGTTAGATGGAAAAAGAAAAAGACAGGAATAAGGATATATAGGTCTGGGAGAAAAAAAGACCTTAGGGACCAACTGTGCGAGCGCAAAACGACAAAAAGGGAACAATATATGTCACTGTAGTACCCTAATGGTCAGGGACCAAAGTGCAATCAAAATTTAAAGTGAAAAGACGATTGCGACCTTCAGTGGAAGGATAATGTGGCCTAGATAACGACAAAAATAACTGTCGTTAGGTATAACGGGGCTTCAGGGACCAAACAGGCAACAACAATGCCAAAAAAGGATCACGTATGAGAGTTTCCGTTATCTAGGGACCAAACGGGCAAGCGAGGTTGAGTACAAGGACCAACGGTGTAATTTACCTGATAGTAAATGATATTTTCTTTTTGGTTGCAAAATATTTTCTAAAGTTTAAAACTGATACATAATTAGGAAATGTAAGAATTGGGTATTGATGTTTGGATAATTTTTGGAATTGTGAATTAGATATTATATTACTCGGGGCTTTTTTAATACAAAATTATATAATATTACTCATCTTTTAATACAAGAGGTTCGTAACCCACGCGTGGGATTAATTTTTCAACGGACCGATAACCCCAATTACTATTTGTCTCTCGTTGGGACTAACCTTGCAACGAACCGATAACCTCAGGGACTATTTCGGTAAGATTCATAAAATTATACATTAAACTTCAACATTTTTTATGTAATCGTAGGTATGTCAGAAGCATTGCAATATTGGGCTCGTTTTGTTCGCAATTCGACGATCTTTTCAATGACATATTTTTTACGAATAAATCGATAAATATACGTTTCATATTTGATAAATAAAGTTTGTTATATAAAAAATTCATAAATAGATGAAAGCTCGAGGTCATTTTAGTAACTTCTCGCATAGTTTGAGAGTGCGTTTTGTAAGTTTTTTTAATATAAAAGTTATGTTGAGAAACCTGTAAAAAAATTAATAATAAAACTCAAAAAGCATACTGCTCTATTATACATAGTAATGATATTTGGGTCATGTATTATAATCGAGTATAACATTATTCGTGCATCAGTGTCGATGTATAATGTTCGGTCTTTTAAGGTTATGTCACACTTCGTTAAAACGGAAACACGATGCGCAAGTAGTTAAATAACATCGCGAAAGATGATAGAATAAACACTCTACATAATTTAGATAAAAATAAATATTATCCGAATTACAATAACTTCGATACGAGTTTGAGAGAACAACATGAAAACATAAATTGTTTCGAACATGACTTTCCCAAAATAAGATAACTGTTTTCCAAGACCGCGACATTAATGCAAATGTCCAATGCAATGAGTACACTAAGTTTCCACTTTAACCTGATCACCTGAAAAGCATGATAAAAATGGGCAACTATGAAAATAGTTGGTGAGCTCACAGGAGTATGTACACAAAATAGTTTCAAAAAATAGTCCAAGTTACCAAAATAGTTCAAGTTCCCAAAGACAGTTCAAGTTTCCAAAGAAAGTTTCTGTTACCAAAAGTAATGCAACACAAGGTATTACAATGTATGCTCTAGTGTTTATGTATGAGTCACTAATTAGACGAATTTAGCCATCCAGTTGCCATCCACTAATGTAGCAAAACCCTACACTAGTCATAAGTTAACGTTCTCCTAGTGTTAGCGCTATGACACTAGCCTTGGTTCTAGTACACCTCGATTCGTGGAGTGAGGAGGTGGCTCCTTATCCTAATAGTGCTATCCATAAGTATCAACGTCTCGCAATGAGCTAAAAGTAGTGGTGTTACCCTCAACATCAAACAAGCAATACATACCAAGTTCACAAGTTCAAAACAAGTTCATAAGTTCCATAAGTTTCAAAACAAGTTCAATAGTTCAGTAAGTTCCAAAACAAGTTCATAAGTTTAATAAGTTTCAAAAGCTCGTAAAGTGCAACCAAAGCGGTTTAAGTAAGACAGGTCATGCTTTTCACCCCAAGATAAGTAAAACGGTAAAAGAGGGGCTGTGAGAAACTCACCTTCTTCGGTAAGACATCGAGTACAAGTTCAGCAAAAATCAAAGATCAAACTAGGCAACCCAACGAACGCGCACTTTCTAACCGTGACCTAAGGCAAGTAATAGTACTTATTAAACACTAAGGGATATGCTTGGACGAAAAGAACGCTCATTAGTTAGGTTATTTAGCTAGACTTGTCACTAAGTGTCATTTTTACCATTTCACATAAAATCATAATTTATCCCAAAAATACGGTCACTTCGAATGACCGTTTAACCAAGTTAAAAAGTGTTTATGCTCCAATCCTTTTGGCAACTCAAAATAACATGTCTTATGTAAGTCCCTGAATTTTTGTGGATTTTATTATGTGTTTTAACCTACTCAAATAGATTAAACAAAAGTCAAGCTCACTTCTAGACATGTTCACAAAATACGTGTGTCAGATGGTCTAGATTTATGAGTTAAGATATAGGTTTTTTGGAGAATTTTTTTAACATATTAAACTATTTTCCACCCATAATTCAAGTCTTGATATGCATTTTAAAGTGAGATATGACCAAAGCAAGTTGGTTGTTCAAATCTGCCAAAACAGTCTAATTTACAACTTATTTTGTAACGACCAAAAGGAGGTTCAAATTATGTTTCTTCAATCAAGGCCTGTGGGGTTTCAAATTTAACACATAAAATGAAGTTTTAGAGTTGGAATAAACCTTTTCTTTAAAAAATTGACTAAGTTATGAACATGTGAAGTCGGGTAAAAATTACGTACATGCAATATGTGTTTACATATGTCTTTGACTCAATGGTTGGGACTCCAAAATCAAAATTTATTCAAATAGACCCTTAATTTATCTATGACAAAACAATATGTCAACTTTTCTGAGCTAATCCAAGTAAGTAAATTAAGGTATGGTCACTTTATAGCTCGTTAAAAACGAAATACCAAATATGTCCTAGAAAAGACAGATTTCCTTACTTTTCTTGCATGACTAAAACCCATTTTAGAAGCTTGTGGTTACCATGGTTGGAAAGCTAACTCAAAGAGATTTGCATAGAGCTAAAGAACAGGTCAAATGAACAATTTATAAGGGAGTTACACCTTTTTAAAGTCAATATAAGATTTCAATCAGCTAGTTTTCAAGGTTTTACCGAGTCTTTCCATGCACTTTTAATATATTAAAATCCAAAAATGACCCAGCGTGCGCGAGTTTGCATTGACTGACATATTTAAACACCAATTGAGCAGCCGATCTCACAGATTGTAGTTATTTAGCCACACACACAGAATTTAGATGTAAGTTTATAAAAAGTTAATAGCACTTATCAATCTCTAACTATTAAAATCACAGATTTATATATCTATCTCTACTCCTCTCTCTATAGGATATTGGATATCATAACACAATGAATATCGACACACACACCGAATCTTAGGTATCTACTATCTATCTCTCTAGGTGGAGGGAGGAGTAAACTTTCAACTCAAACACTCCAAAAAGCGAGATCCTTATCTCTATCACTCCCTTGTCTAGAAGAGAGATCCAATACCACACACACACATAACATAGCGCAAAAAAGCAATAAAATGAGGAAGGTGTTTTGAATTTACTCTCTCTCTTGCTTGAACCACATATTTGGGGGGGGGGGGGGGAGATGGGGGGGTTTTTTGGAGGTGGGTGTTTGTATTTTAAGAAAGTCGAGATACACAAGTTGGACACCATTGTAAAGTACACCATATCCGAAACACACAGTTGGTTTATGTGTGTAAAGTACACACCACATACATCACATGGAACAGTATATATTGAGCTTTGGGGTTTTGGGAATATTAGGGGTTATGGTGGGGGGGGAGTCTCCTATAGGATATTGGATATCATAACACAATGGAATATTTGAGGGTTAGCCGAATCTTAGAGAGAGAAAGTGGGAGAGAAACTTTCTAGTGAGAGAAAATGGAATACTTGTATAATGAAATGACTAACCACCTCTTCCTTGGCATGGAAAAGTCTTATATAGTGAATACAAAACCTGCCCTTAGTCCATGGTATGGGCTTACACGTGTGGGTTTAATACCCGACCTAATACCGTTTGTCATACGATTAACTATTAACTACGAGCTATGTTAAATTGTAAAATACACAGGGTAACCGAGTTTTTTTTCTAATATCTAACAATCTCCCCCTAAGGGAGGTCACCCTAGAAAATACTAATCTTAAGCTCAGCAATCTTTGACTGTTCTTATGTTCCATCTCGTAGTCTTTAATTCTTCATTTGATATCTTGTACTTTGATGAAGTGATCTTTGATCTTGAGTGTGTGATCTTGAGATTCTTTGAGATCATCAACCAAAAGTAATCTCTAATCATCATCTTGTGGTCTTTCGCCATCATGTGCTTGTGACATCTGGACCGACATGCTCATACCTTTCTTGATCTTGAAAGCTTGAATAATCTTTATTCTTGAAGTTCTTTTAACTTTACTACTTGGTCACTTTAAGAGGGACGTGTGATATCAGAGTTGCGAAAGCTTTGAAACATATACTTGAGCTTTCATGATGTCATTGGATGTGTCGGTCGAGTATGAGCATGTGGTTATGAATCTGACTTGTCTCCGGCCACCAGCTGCTACCGTCGAGAATACTTGCAGGTTTACGTTAGTAATAAACGAAAGAGTCTTTGTTCACTTTTGCTGAATATGGTTGTAATAACCACGGTTCCCTTTTTATCAGTATAAATACTGCCTGTGATAAGGTAGAATTCTGAAGAATCTCCTTAACAGGGTTTCGCAGCTGCACTAGCCATTCTCAATACCGGAACGTCTCAAAGCAGACAACACGGTATGAGTGAATCAGTTTGACAAAGTCTCACCGATTGAAGAGAAAATTGATTTAAAAATAAATCGACGTGTTACTTGAGAAAGTGTTTTTGTAACACATCGAAAGTTTTAAGCTTTTATCAAAATTCATCAACCGTCAATTCATAAAACTGGTCCGAGTCGATATCCATGTCACAAGTTTGATCCATTAAGGATCTTACAAGTCACCTACCAAGAGCTTGTTTGATGTTGGCTCAAGCAGGATTTCCATCTTCATTGTGAATACTTAAGTATCACTCGGATGTTCTGGCCATATCACAAGGATAATGCGTAGGACTCTTATGATAATCCTTGTCTTCACAGTGTGTGAATGATAAGTAAATTGGAATAGTATCTTAATGAGATTAATTGATGATCTCTTGGCTCTAGACTCAATTGTGTGTTTTGGTTTTAGTGATTGGAGGCTGGAGTGGACTGCCACTTTTTCAATATCAACTAAATCAGAGTGAGAAAGTCAATAGATAATGTGTTTAGTCTCCGTGAGAAATGAAACAGAAATCTTTTGAGAGATTTTGAGTGGCTAGGGAGGGTTGTGCATTGCATCACTGGGTCCATGACGACTTTCTTCAATGTCAGCAATCATCATTGTGATTCTAACAGCAGATGTATTGACCCGATTTCTGCCTAAGTGTTTAAAGGGCTTCTTTCTTTTCACCCTTTATCCTTACAATTATTTTTCATTCTTCAACCCCTTCAGTGCTTACCGAGACTTCATGACTAGTACCTTATTGTGTTTGTTCCAGTACTAGCTCCATCTTAGTCGGCACTATTCCCTTATTCTCACTTTTACTTCTTTTTTTATATCATACCTAAGGACTTCTACACTAACTAGTGGATTGTCCTTGGGTAGATCTCTCTGGTTCTGGCTGGATCATAGGAACTAATACCTAACCTTAGCAACCTTATAACTCTGATAAAATTAAATGCATGGTCGGTCTTTTAGTACTGTTCACCTTGCCATAAAACCATTTGAAACGCTCCCCCTCAACATGTGCATCGATATACGAAAATGTTTAGCACACGGAGGATGGAGTATACACATGAGTCCATATAATCACATTTTTATCATTTTTATATTTTTAATCACATTTTCTCCCCTTATCAAAAATTTCAAACCCTTTGATATTTTAGATATTAATTGATTCAAATATGTTAGAAAAACTAGGAGAAAAATGTGCCTATTATTCACAAGCCGATTAGGGAACATATTAATGCTCCCCCTTAATCTATGAGGGTATGTGTGAGTGTCAAGTATAATAATTTTGAAAGATTTTGAGTTTAACGAAAAACTCATGAAAAATTTATACATTGACACTTAAAACCTAAAGATACACTACATATTAATAATGTACAAGATATATTATACAACATAAGATGATATTGACCTGAGTGTCAGAATGATAAAATCATTCAGTTCTCTGGATAAGTCTGTAGTCAACATCTATTAACCTTTCACTCACAAAGCTTTTGAGACTCTAAAAAATTCTCTTAATCTTGAGCCTTCTCTCAATCACCTCTATAAACTCTTTACTCCTCCTTTTATCATCCTCAAACCAGATTCTGTTCTTCATGTCCGGGTTGAACTTAAACAACACGTAGTCTTTGACCATATGATCCAGCTTTTCTAGAATTCTTGTCAACGTACCATCACTGAACTTGTGCACCTCATTCTCCCGCATCATCTTCTTTTGATCATTTCTTTCTCTGTAGATTACGGCCCTCGACTTGTGGATAATGGTGTAATCTTCTTTTAATAGAAAATAAGATGCTAACTAATTCGGTTGAGTAAGATTGAGCTTCGTCTGATAACTCTCAATTCCGAGCTGCAAGTCTTCCACACATTTTCTGATGACTAGATTTCTAATCTACAGGTTGATTGCATTGAATAGATGAACTTTGTCAGCACCAGATAAATGGTTGAGATTGCCTTGAAGATAAAGTAGGTACAAGTCTTCAAAATCATTCGGATGCAGATTTTTGAAGTCGGTTTCTGAGATCTTATATTCTTTATAGTCAGCTCTGCGTAGAACAATCTCTCTCAAGAATGTGTAACCGTATCATGAGAAGGTCTTAAGACTGATAACACTAAGAATCTTCACATGAGATCTGACTGCACGACGATCAGAGGGGGCACTATGTCTTGTCATGTAGAATTCCTTACGCTTAAACCACCAGTGTGAGATACCGTAGGTTGCACTAACATCGTATTCACGTTCACTTTCAATCCACAGTGACGGTACGAGTTCTTCAAGCCCAAAGTCTTGGTAGTAAGCTGCTTTCAGCTTGGATATTGAGAGAGCATGCCTTCTGTCTTTGTCACATGATATAAGATATTCTAGATCCTTATTGAAGAAGTATTGTAGTTGAATTGTTACCTGACCTCGTGGACCTCCTAGAGGTAATGGTTTGCTAACGTCAGGCACAACCCTATTACCCTCAGGATTAACTAAATTGAATAGATGTAAGCAGTAAGTGACATTCCTCTATCTGAAATAGAAGGGAAATGTTGTTCGTGTGAAATGGTCTGACTACCTTGAAAGCAGGACCTTCTAAATCAGCTTTGCTGAGCTTCGACTTCCTAATCTTCCTGCAATACCATTTGATGAATGAGCCCATATCTCTAGTTTTTTGAAGCAACTTGTTCTCTTCCGGATCTTTATGCGATTTGGCAATTGTGTTGGCCCAATTGTTCTCAGGTTTAGGTAAGTCATTTGGAGGAATGACCCAGTCCGGTTCAGGAGTTTCTAGTCTTTCTTCCTCTGGTACAGGCTTCAACCAGTCTTGTCTGGTCTTGATCGTTGAAAGATGGGCAGTACCGGCGTCCTCTGAATATGAGATGTGCACATCATCTGGTATTGGAATATCATCAACAGGCTGTTCAGATTGAGGGGCAGTCTTGTGTTGGAAGGAGCTAGATAGAGCTTCTCTTATGTCAGAAGACTTCCAAGCTGAGGATGTCTAAGCTTGAGGTTGTTGAGAAGCAGATGCATCAAAATTATGCCTTGTCTTCTTACTTTGGACTGAGTCTTTTATAGGAGGAGGAGGATCTTGGTCATCACGACATCTCTTACGAGACTTGGCTATCGCATCCATGAACTCTTCCCCGTTTTCATGATACCCATGGACCGCCTCCAGTACTTCAAAGATCTTAAGTTCATGCTTGATCGGTAGGACCCACTTTCAAACATCCGATCATGAAGAATTTCTTTCATCTCAAATTCTTGACAAAACTCTCCAAGCGTTCATCAAAATGATCTATTGAACAAGAGTCTTGTAGAGACATCTTTAACGTTCACATATGATTATCTTGTTAATCTTCGAATTAAATCGTGATTCTCCAGCGTAAATCCTTGATGAAGGAGCTTGAGAATATGATCCTGCTGCTTGTTTTCTTCTTTGGCCAAGTTAGCACTATCTACAGTTCTAGTGTCGAGACACGAGCACTAGCGCAGAATTCTCTCACACCTGCTTTGTGTTGTGGAGGTGGTGGTGGTGGAAGGGTTGTTGTTGTAGTTGCTATTGTAGCTATAAAGATTGGTTCTTGAATGGGAGGAGATACTGGTTTTGGCTGTGTGAGATCGATGACAGGGGTGGAAAGAGGAGGAGCTCTTAAGTAGGCTTGATGAATAGGAACAATGACCAAGGATTCCACTTTAGTTTCCACATTCACTTTACCTGGTTCTTCTTCTATTGGTTTGTCATACAGGAACTAATCACCATAGGTAAAAGCATCATCAAGATTCTTCATCGATGAAAGAGTCCCGGATGAGCTAGGTGGATTATCCAAGAAGACATGTTCCTCAGTAGTATGCTTCAAACTTTCATGAACTTCAGGATAAATGGTAGCGATGAAGTCATCGTGCATGGGCTCAGGTTTTGGTCCAGCAAGAGCCACATGATTTTGTCTAGGGTTTGATCTAGCCTGGTCTTCATCTGGTGGAGGTCGAGACTGGAGTGTATTACTAGGGTCTGATCCAGCCTGGCCTTCATCAAGTTTAACTATTCTTTCCTCTAAAACCACGGTGTTAGAAACATCTTTAACTTTTTCATCACCAACATTCAGGATTTTAGTATCACCCTCACTGTTAGAGATTTCAGCTTCAGCACCAGTTTCAGCATCTAGAGGAGATGGAGTATCACTGACTATATTAGCAGACGTATCATCCTCAGGTTGTGCCGAGGGTCCAGTAGATGCTTCCTCGGTCACTGGAGCCCTTCTCTAAAAGATGTATTGATCCATGGTACTTTTCTCTTTAAGCTTTTATAATTCCAGAAGTGATTGTGCAACCTGTTCATCTGTAGCAATTGCCTTCCCTTTTCCTTTAACAACTAGGAGGCTTCGAGTGATATTGAGGCAAGTTCATGAATAGCTACGCCGCCGACGGGTGCCTAAAACGATTCCAAACTCATCTGAATACCTCTTTGTAGATTGTACTCATCATCTTCTATTTGAGGTTCAGGAGCTGGTTGAGGTTCTTCATCAGGTTCATCAACAAGCTGGAGAGAACTCTTTCCTTTCGAACCTTCAACACTTTACCCTTGCTGGCTTTCATTGAGGGAGCAGGCTTGGTAGATTTCTCTTTCACATGCTTCGTTTGTTTGGCTGGTGCAGGTTTCTTGACAGGTGTAGGCTTTTTGGGCTTGTCAGCTTCAAAAGCTGTCTTCTTTTGTCCACCCTCTTTAGTTATGGGTTTACGACCAACCATTTCCAAATACTACTGGTAGTATGATAAATTTCGAATTGCTTCAGTAATCAACTCTTTTAGAATGAGCTTTCCAAACACTTCATCCTTTTCACCTTTGGGAATGAACTTGAGATTGCCAAGGAGAAAGTCATCACCAGTAACGTGAACCGGAGACTCAGGTCTTCGGTGGATATTATGTCTGCTTCCCAATTAATATATTATCAGCTTTGTGAACTGGCAGTAAGGAACGACGTGAGGAGTTGACTTCTTGGAAGGAATACTAAGACTAGCCCAGTGAGAAAAGAAAGTCTGAATCCCCTGTATAAACTCTTCCCACAAAAGTTCTGCATAATCAACATTCGATTTTGTGACAATACCCTACAGCATTTGTAGAACAGGGTGTCTGGGTTTGTCACTTCCAGAAGTCTTGTCGGTTAAACACTGGTTGAGCAAAGTAAGCATAGCTCTCTACGGCTGATAAAGATTATTCACATACATCTTGGAAACAAAGTGGATTACCTCTGGTTAGCCCAATTAGTTAACAAAATCCATAACCTGTTCACCCGCAAGGGGTGACACAAAAGGATAGGCTGGGTCTACAGGGGTAATTTCTAAGGCCTCATAGAGAAGATCAACATTAAGAGTAAACCAATGTTTGTCTAGTTGGAAGCTGTATACACCAGACTTTGCTTCCTGTGTCAGAGTATTCGAGAACTGCTGTATGTAGATAGATGGAACATTTGCTGATGCAATGAATGCTCTTAAGAAATTAGTATTCTGGAGAATGTCGACAGATATGCAGAAGATAGGGTTCTTTTGCAATTTTTGTAGATCCAAGAGAAGATTTCTCTTCCCATTAGGTAAGCGGGCCTTAACGGGGACCAACTGATCATCAGATGTGGTAGGGGCAGGAATATTATCTTCAGCCATCTTATCTGCATAAGAATATCAAAATAGATAGACAAAATGGCAGATAATTGATGTTAGACGACAATATTATCCTTGAGTTTGACTTGCCATGTCATGTTTGATTAAGTTATGATTAAAACAGGTTTGATGAGATGTCACACATTGAGATATGGGTTAGTAAAAATCTAGCATGCTCAATCACAATTTAACAAAGCCTGGATGGGAGTTAGCTATGTAATTGGGCCTTTGGAATGGCCCTTAAGAGGTTAATAGGCTTAATGGGCCAGATCTTAAGGGATTGGCCTAAAACGTTACCCAGCAGTTTACCAAACCGCCATGTGGTGGTTTAGGTAAACCGCCGTGTAGCAGGTTACCAAACCACTACATAGTGGTTTGGGTAAACCGCCGTATGATAAACCACTAAATCGCCACGAATAAAATATTAATATAAGAAAATAATTTTTTAAACCTTTTAATCAAACCGCCTCGACCAAACCGCTATGAATATTTAAATCATATTTAATCAAACCGCCTTGACCAAACCGTTATAAAATATTTAAATCATATTTATTCAAACCGCCTTGACCAAACCGCTATGAATATTTAAATCATATTTAATCAAACCGCCTTGTCCAAACCGCTATGTATAGTTTATTCATTTTAATCAAATCGCTGCCCTTTTAGAAAAATTTGAAATAAAGGTTTGACACTTTTAACATTAAAAGAATAAATAGCCAAACCGCTGCCATGCAGCGGTTTACCTGCTTTATTAAAATATTATGTTTTAAAGCAAACCGCTGTGTATAAATCTTAATCAAACCGCTACCTAGAATCATGCAAACCACTATCAAGATTATGGCAAACCGCTATCAAGAACATAACCAACCGCCATCAACAAGATCAAACCTAATTTCAACTTTCTTTCATTTAGGTTATTACAAACATTAATCCAAGGCATCTACAACAACCAGAACTCCTAGCAAACAGATCTAACAACCTACTCTTTCACATTTCATTCCATTCGAGCCATACAAAATAATTAAAGCCACAAAAAACTTTAAAACCTTAAAGGGACATACAAACAGAGTTTAGGCAAATTTTATTAGCTTATAATCCACAGCTAAACACATTCAACCTATTTTTGACAACAACAAACCACTGTTTGACTGTTTAGAGTCAAACACCATTAAAAAATTATCTATTTGACTAATGAAGAGAGAGAGGATCTCAAATAAACATTAACACATCATCATCTACCCTTAACAATCAAATCCCAGCAACAAACACAACATCATAAACACTCATAAGGGTTTCGATCAAAAACACATACAAAATCACTCATATCACACTAATGAGTTTGATCTATACATAAACAGGCATAGATTGGTGTTAAGCATCCTTAACCTCCCATATCCCACTAATCAATTTCCATTTCCAAACAACATTTTAATTTTCAAAAACCCTAGGTCTAATAACTAGAGATTCTACTCGTTTTAATGTGTTTTGATTCAATTCCTTTACACTAAAGTTAGATCTAAGTGTATAGAACAAGATTTAATCGACCTTAGTACGAGAAACACTAGAAATCAATGATTGGGTAGTGGCGAATTAAAGGTGGCGGTTTGCGAATGTGTGTGATGGTTTAATTTTGATCCTAAATTTAAGAAGTTTTGACCAGTTGTAAGCAAAACCAGCTTAGATCGCGGTATGTGCAGTGAGTACATATGCGGCTTTTAAATACTCCCTGACGGTAAAGCACAACAGCATATTAAGTGTGCAGTTTTGGTCTCTTGTTTCTAGCACTTTAACATTTGGTTTATAGCCATTCTAAGGTTAAATTTATTATTATCGTTGTCAGGTAGAGAAATGTGCAGAAACATTTACGATTCCTTCAAGTGAAGATTGTAAGAATGAAACACTTTAAGTCTCGCAATAGCTTATTAATTGGGGGAAGGAGAGGATATAATTGCACAGAAGTCCCCTAACTTGCTACAAATGAGTTTTTGGCCCTTTGAGTTAAAATAATTAACTCTCCTTCAACTTATAACCCTTTTAAATACAAAAACCTTTTCCGTTAATTGTGTGATGATTTTGAAAAAAAACCCGTTTGATGAAGTAAATTTTGAATCGACTCTCCCCCTCAATCAATGACCCGTTTTGTATTTAAAGAACAATAGTCGTTTTTTAAGTTAAAATTTTTATTGTAAAAGCACAAACTAAATAATTTTCAACAACACTTTTTCCACCGTGTTTAACACAAATAATTTTAAAGAATCAATTAAGAAAAAATTATTTGGTTATGAAAAGGAAGACTTCTCTTCCGTAAGGAGGAAAAACGCACTGAAACGTACATTATTCCCATGATGCATAGATATAACGTAATCCATTCCCGGGAAAAATTAATTACTCGTTGTTAGGAACAACTGTCTTTTTGACGACATGCTTTCCTCAGCTTTAAAAGCGGGTTGCAGTCTGAAATAACTGCAAGCCATAAAGACATGTTTTAAAAGGTTTGAACTTCTGCTCGAACTTTATTTAATACCCCGTGTCATTATTGAATGACATTTCTAGGTCTATAAATATTATCGATTTTTAGAAGACATGTCTTGAAAAATATTTTTGGTATTTTCTATTTTCTGATTTTTATGGTTTTTGTAGGTTTTATATTTTTATATTTTTCTTTTTGTTTTAAATATATACATAGGATACATGAAGACCATCCTTTACTCATCCTCCCCGTCTTGAAGACGTTTAAGGGTTTCCGGAGTCATACTCTTCATTCCAAGTCGCGGGAGTAGAAATTCGAACCGCTCTCTTGGTAATGCTTCTTTGTGAATATGTCCGCAAGTTGATACTCCGTTGTCACAAAGTAAAGTTCACCACGCCATTCTGACTGCTCTTCTTAGGAAATGGTAGCGCAGGACTGAATGTGTTTGACCGAGAGGCCAGACATGTTGCAGCAATGGCGATGCAACTTTGTTTATCATAGTATCAGAGGTATAAATTGAATAGCAAAGTCAGTCTGTTACTTGACTTCATCCAAAGTAATCTGAGCACAGCATCCAGACATGGCAATGTATTCAACCTTAGTGGTTGAGATAGCAGTGCTTTTCTGCTTCTTCGATGACCATCTCACTAATTTGTCTCTAAGAAACTGAGCACTCCCTGACGCACTTCTCCTTGTATCTTGACAACCTGCATGGTCAGCGTCTGCATAGGCCATTAGTGCCATATCGATGTCCTTCAGATACCAAAGACCCCAGTTAGTGGTGCCTCGAAGGTACCAAAGGACCCGCTTAATTGCCTCAAGGTGCTTTTTGGTAGGCTTAGCCTGATACCTAGCACACATGTACACGGCGAATACAAGGTCTGGCCTACTGGCAGTGAGGTACATTAATGAGCCGACCATACCTCGAAACCGAGTCTGGTCAACTGGAATCCCTAAAGGGTCCTCATCCAGTTTTAATCGATCCACCATTGGTGTATCTATAGGGTCAGAGGTATCCATTCCATATTTAGTTAAAATTTTCGGGGCATATTTTTTGATGATTGAAAATTATAAAAAAAGATTCCTCGCAGGTGACTTTGAGAAACTTGTAAACCCTAAGAAAAACAACATCTGTCCCATCATTGACAGTTGAAATTTTGAACTCATCTCTTTTGAAAATATGTCACAAGCTTTAGGCTCAGTTGATGCAAATATAATATCATCTACGTAAATTTAAACAAGAAGAATATGTTTGCTTGTTTTTCGGGTGAATAACGTAGGATCCACTACACCCTTGGAGAACTTGTTATCTAGAAGAAACCTTGATAAGGTGTTATACCACGCCCGTGGAGCCTGCTTTAGACCATAAAGAGCCTTCTTTAGGCGATAGACGTGTGTAGGGTGATCTGGATCAACAAAGCCCTCGGGTTGACTGACGTAGACTTCTTCTTTTAGCTCGCCATTCAGGAATGAATTCTTGACATCCATCTGGTAGATGATCATGTTTTTGCTGGCGGCATTTGCAATGAAGATTCTGATAGCCTATATCCGTGCAACTGGTGCAAATGATTCCTCAAAGTCGATACCCTCCTCTTGACGATATCCCTTCGCTACTAACCGTGCATTGTTCTTCAAAACATCACCATACTCATCAAGCTTGACTTTGTAAATCTACTTGAGAGCGGTTATCATTACAAAGTCTGGTTTTGGAACTAATTCCATGAAGTCGATCAAATTCGTGAATTTCCTCTTGCATAGCTTCAAACCAGCAAGCTTCATCCATGGCAATCTTGACATTCTGGGGTTTGAATTTTGAAAGTACAGAATTGTACAAACACCACAAGGAATCGGTAGCTAACTGTTTTTTGGTAGATACCGGACGAGAAGGATTACCGATTACATTATCCATTGGGTGATCCTTGGACCATTTTTCGAGATGATTATGTAGTTGAATAACTTGAGTGGATTCAGCCGAACTAACATCCCATGATGATAACTCTTTAAAACTAGGTTATAGAGAAAACACGTTTACAAAGGGATTGTCATCAGCTTAAGCAAAAGGATTTTCTTTGATAGTGGGTTTAGCTGCAACACCTTGATGTGAGATAGGAGGTTGTACTACGGAGGATGACGGTGAATGACTTGTTGATGGTGCATCTTAATCATTGGTGGTAGAAGAAGGTGTACCAGCTGAAACAACTAAAACTTGAACTGCAGAAGCAGGAGGTGCCGGTCTTTCAACACTCGGGGGGTTTTAAGGATTCATCGAACATCGGTTGGAATAAAATCTCTAGATCTTTATTAGTTGGTGGTACATAAGGAGCTGCAGGGACCGGATTGGGGACGAGCCTTAAACTGATTTGTCCAGGCGTCAACAAAATAGGCTCGGGTCTTATACTGATGTGCATAGGAGCCATAGGCTCAGACAGATCATCAAATTGAATGTGAATAGTTTCTATGATTCGTTGGGTTCTTTTGTTGTTGATTCTATAACCCTTCTTATTGGGAGCATAACCAACGAAAATCCTAATATCTGCTATAGCTTTCAATTTTCCAAGATCTTCGCTGTCATTTGTAGGGTAACAAAGAGCACCAAAAACTCGAAGAAATTTAAGATCAGGTTTCCTGTCATGCACCATCTCATATGGGGTTTTTATGTGACGAGTATGAATGAGGGATCCGTTTTGGGTGTAACATGTAGTAGCAACAACTTCTGCCCATAGAAAAATCAGAGCTTTAGAAAATAGCAGCATCCTCCGAGCAGCTTCCACAAGGGTACGATTCCGTATTTCGACAACGCCGTTCTGCTGAGGAGTTCTTAGAACAGATTTTTAGTGAGAGATGCCGACACTTTCATAGAATTTAGTCAGATCTTGATTAACAAATTCCGCGCCGTTATCTGTTCGGATGTATCTGACAGATTTATTGAGACCAACTTGAATTTGCTTGAGAAATTTAATAACAAACTCTGGAGTCTTGTCGTTTGATCTAAAAAATTTAACCCATGTAAATCTTGAATAATCATCCACGATGACCAAAATGTATTTCTTCCCATTAATACACTGCACTCTCATTGGTCTGTATAAATCTATATGAAGGGTATAATGGTGTTTTCAAATTTGGGTTTGTGGGTATACTTCTTGCTCTTTCCTAGTTGACAAGCCAAGCAAAGATGGTCTTTCTCAAACTTCAACCTTGGTAAGCCTCGTACCAGATCTTTTCATGCAAGATCATTGATGGTTCCGAAGTTCAAATGGTTTAATTGACGATGCCACAACCATGATTTGTTCTTGGAGGCTTTGGAAAGTAAGCAGATTGGAGAAGACTTCATCATGTCTTCAACAGAGATAGTATACAGATTTGAGCCACGAGAACCTTTAAGTAACTCCACACCATCTTCATTTCTGACATAACACGAATGTTTTCTGAATGCAACTTCAAGATCTGAATCACAAAATTACCCTACAAAAAAGAGATTGTGTCCACGTCCTTCTGATAACATCATATATTTAATACTTTTTCGTGTCAAATTACCCCCTATATTACCTGCAAATGTTTCACTAATACTCGAAAACGAGATATTTTCTATCATTTTGTAGTTTTCAGGAGAAATGCAGGCAAATGACAAGAAACAAGGGAAAAAAGGACTTAAAGTGCAATTATTCGAAGTTGTTACGACATAACACCATAAATGGTTACACCGTAACATAAATTAAGCAAGTTCAAAGATCAAGGATGACGTTACGGCGTAACACCATATCTAGTTACGTCGTAACAAGGTAGATGGAAGGAAATCTTACCAAAGATAGAGTTACGGCGTAACACACCTTATGGTTACGCCGTAACCATGAAGATCCACTTATATGGAAAGAGGATCTCGAGCTATGGAAACTATTTGAAGATTACGACGTAACACCATAATTGGTTACGCTGTAACAAGTGCTTAATTATGGAATACCATGTATGAAGGTTACGGCATAACACTTTTATTGGTTACGCCGTAACAGGTTCGAAACCTATAAATAGAGGCCTCATTTAGCTATTTCGACATCACTTCCTCCACAGCCAATTAGAGAGGTGACAAAGGCTTCCAACCTTCGAAGAATTCCACCTGGAGTTCAAGGGAGATCACACTTTACTTACTTTTTGTATTTAATCATTCAAATACGAATACTGTAAGAATTATGAGCTTTCAATATATGATTACTTCTATTTCTTGCTGTGTTTCCGTTACCATGAGCGGCTAAGCACTTAAAGTGCTAGCCTAGTTATGTAGTTGTTATTGTTATGATGTTTGTTTCCTATTAAATTATGGTTTCATTAGATATTCCTTAACTATCATGTAACCCTGGGTTTTGGTAGTATTGCGGGTGGTTTGGATCTTGCTTGACCCAGTATTAGATTACCAATTCAATATGGGATCAATCGGGTACTAAGGAGGATTTGATACTCTATCTCTAGTATAGGAACTAACCGGTCTCCGCCCTTATCACTTAATATACTTAAAAAGCACAGGAACTCTTTTAGAAGGGGTTAATAATCTGTATAGGTTATTAGATAAGTTTTGGGAATAGTTAGGATTAATCACTGCAACATGGATAACCTACCTCCTATACTATTTGGACTGATTCAGAATCGCAAGGAGTATAAGATAGACTAAAACAAGTCTATCGACTTTAGAAACCACTAATGAAACCATAGTTTAACATTGCACAGGAAAACATATTCATAACAGTAGTAATGAAGTAACCAGGTTAGCATGTTTTCTCTCCTGATATCTCCAAACTATTTTTATTTCAGTATTTTATTTATTTACATTTTTAATTCATTTCAAATCAAAAACCCATTTTCAAAACGTGACATTTCAAGTTAAAACTAATTGCAACTTATCTCTTGGGACGACCTCGGATTTACCATTCTTTACTATCCACGACCAGGTTCTCTACCCGTTAGTGTGTTGTCAGGTAGATCGTGTTTTATAAATTTAAAACATGAGTAAAAATTTATTTAAAAGAAAATACGCATCAAGTTTTTGGCGCCGCTATTAGGGAGCCAAAAATTAGAATTAATTTGATTATTTTATTATTTCTCTTCTTTCCCTAAACTCTATATCTGCAGGAACTATGGCAGGAGTAGACATCAATACTCTCACCATGGAACAATACTTAACATTGTCACGAGAAAACCAGACACCGGGCGTGGTTAAACTAGAAATTGGAGGCAATGTCAATTTCGAAATCAAGAGTCAATTCATGCGCGAATTGAGGGAAGACACCTTCTCCGGAAACAAGAATGAGGATGCTCACGATCACATTGGCTTATTTAATATTCCTGGAGTTTCTAAAGACGCGGTCATGCTCCGAGTTTTTCCCTTTACTCTTACCAGAGCCATGAAGAGATGGGTGGACAGACTCACCTCGGGAACTATCAATACCTGGGATCTCCTCAAAAAGGCCTTTATCCAAAGGTATTGCCCACCATCCAAGACTGCGAAGCAGCTTAAAGATATTCATAACTTCAAGCAAAAAGGTGATGAATCATTATACCAAGCCTGGGAGTGGTATAATTACCCGCTATACAAGTGCCCTACTCACGACATCAATAGTCATCAAAAGGTAAACATCTTCTATAAAGGTTTGAACACTATGAACCATCAATTGCTTGATTAACAGGGGCTAATTCCTGGGATGACACCAGCCCAAGCTCTCACATCTATTCAGACCATGGCTAACCATTCTCAAAAATGGCATGACGGAACGACAAGCAGAAATGTTGGAAGCAACAGTAGCAGTGATGGACTGGCTGCTCTAGTAATCAAGACGGACAACCTGGGACGAGACATGAAGAATTTAAAGGAAAGTGTTCACGCAATATAGGTTGGATGCCAAATTTGTAAAGGACCCCTGATTCGTAGTTTTACGTACCTATAAAATATATAATAAAAATACTACTTAGGTAAATCCCAACTATTCACCTTTAACTAAGGTAAAAAGTTTAAAACTTACAAAAATAATAGTGCGAGGCAAATATATAAATATACGTAATTTTAAAAACGGGAAGTAAACGATCACAAGCCGGTCGATTTCCTACCCCCAATGTCCTAGTCGCAATTTGAAAAACCACTTTAGTATTCGGATCCTGATTTGAAATGACGGCAAACATATTACACAGGATAAGCATTACTTAACGAAATATAAAGCAAAATAGTAAATTGAACAATACCAGAGAGTGAAGAGGGCGGAGGGGGGATTTTTAAATCCTAAAAATGTAAACAATTTTCAATTAAATAAGAAAAAGTGAAGTGAAAATTATTACATAATAAAAGCCAAATTTTTTTATCTTTTATAAAAGTTTAATTAAACACTAATAAAAAAAATCAAACCCTACAATACCAATTAAAAATAGTATAAACCTAATTAAAAATCTACTAAGGACTAATGAGCAAAACCTAAGAAAACTAATGGGGAAACTAACAAAACTAACCATGGAGGGACTAAACTGAAAAAACAATTAAAATAGAAAATTTACACTGTACTTCCTACCACTAAGATATTACCACCTACAACAAAATAAGTCCCGAAATAAGGTGAGAACAAAAAAGTGCTTAAAAATGAAAAACTCAAAGAATGCAAAGTTTGTAAAAGGAAAAAAGAGGGAAACAACATATTCACAAATAAACAAAACAAACTAATGTGGTAATCTGAAAACATCATAAGATCAGCTCTAAAAAGAGCTTATTTAAATAAGCCTGTCATTACAGAAAAGTAGGGGATTATCCCTTGTTTTAGAAATAAGCTATAAAAAAACACAAATACATAGATCAATACAAATATCATACAACAAAAGGAAAAATAAGAGTTCTAAAAAGACTTATGGATATAATGCTTAATATCTATAAATGAAAAGAAACTAAAGCTTAAACTAAATTATTCTACTAAAAAATTAGATCATGAAAATAAGCAAACTCAGGAAATAATCAAAGTAACACAAACTCCAAATAAGCTAGGAAACTTAATAAGCTAAACTAGACCTTGAAACTTAAAAGACAACTTAAACTACTTATAATCCATCTAAATCAGCATAAAATTCTAGACATATAAGGGCTAAATTAAACAAAATTTAAAATCCAAAAGATATTAAGTATTGTTTTTGGAGTTTTCAGGTTTTATGAATTATTGACATCTTAATTAAACTAAGTAAATAAGCTAGAAAAATGCAAAAACTAAATTTAAACTTTATTAAGTGCAATATTAAACTTAAATCTACTGATATTTAAAAGCTATAACAAAAATTAACTTAATTAAATTTAACTAAGACTCAGCAGTACTAACTTAGGTAAGTGACCTAGCTAACAGTGTAAAAAGTCAGTAGTACTTTTCACTTGAAAGTACTGGTGATTGTCAATTTGACCTTTTGAAAACTAATAACAACGAAATAACTATAGAATGAAAACTAAATCTAATAAGCGAAACTAAACATAATTCTACTGAGATTAAAATGCAAACAGTACTAACTTTTGAAAAGCAGGTGACTAACTGGAGGTAGTACTGGTAGTTGTTAAAGGCTCACAAATTAACTTATGTTAAATACTGTTAGTGCAAATTAAAGAAGTGGCACAAAACAAACACTCCTTAAAAAAAAACCATGACAGTAATATGTTAAATTGAGAAAAGCTTTTTAAGAGAAATTTAATGAACAAATACTAAATACCAGATAAAAACATAGCTTAAAAACAACATATCCAAAAAAACATGATTTAAACAACTGAATAAGCAAAAATACTAAATCTTAACTATTTAAACTAATTTTTTTTGGATTTATGGAGTGTTTTATGACATAAATGAGTAACAATGATCTATAACTATTGAAGCAAAAAACAGATGAAAACACATAACAAATTAGCATACAAAAGATAACTTTGAACACTAACGAAGCAAAGAGAATAAGCAAATAAACAGATCTAAATAACATAGCAGAGCAATAATTATCAAAATTTAAACTAGAATTTTAAAAGGAAACTAAAAAAGAATACTTACAAACTTAATCCACTTAGCAAAACAAGAGGAAACCAATAAATGCAGCCTACTAGCTCTCTAGCTTATGAACTCAGCTATGAGTATAATCCTTGGGACTCTTCCAAGGTAAGATCCCCTTCCAAAAGCTTAGATCCAATAAGAACCATGTAAGTTTTAAACTAGTTAAAGGTTTTAGATAAGATTAGATACAAAATTCAAACACTCTATTTCAGCTTATAGACCAGAAAGAGCTTTAAAATGAGCTTTATGTAGCTTATAGAACAATATGGCTTATTTAAGAGAAGCTTATTACTTTAAATTATAGCATAGAAAATGAGATTTAAAACACTAAAAAACTGAATATCCATTTATTAAAGAAGCTGAGAGAGCCGCGCATACTTGAAAAAGGAAATTTACATTTAATAGAAAAAATTACGAAAATAAAGCTAAAAATTAATAAAAACTAAAATCGACTAACTAATACCAAGGATAAAAAAAGAAAAGACTAGATATACGTATTGTGTTGAGAAGTGAGTGCCTATTAATAGTCCAAGCTGAAGCTTCTAGACCATCTACCTGGCTCATCCCAATCTGCAATCTCTGCCATTCATTTAATCAATCATTGATCATCAATTGTGGCCGTTTTGATCAAGATGTGGATTACCTGAGATTGCCAGCGTGGCATTCTTTGAGTGACGTTTGTGCCTTCTTTTTGTGAGTGATTTTAGTCACAAAAACCCACCACTATTTGTGCTTCTTTCATTGATTTATGTGGCCTTCTTTAATGAATCCTTTGATAAAGACTGATTTGACCCTGGGTTTGTGATGTAGACCTCTTGAATTGACTTAATCACCCTCTAATTTTGATTTGCCCCTTGTTTTTGACTGGATGGTGAAATGGGGGAGACGGGTGAATAGTAAATGGGGCTCCCGCTTCTTTTTCGACAGTTAAAACTGTTGAAGTTTGGAAGTTAACACATTAGCCCCTCTCCTTTCATTTCCTCTTTTTAAGTTAAAATAACTTTTGGACAATGCAATAATGGCCCTTGTTAAAAGAAAATTGGCAAGGCTTTTGGATCTTTGGCTTCTTCGGCTTGTCTTTTAATTCTCGTTGTCCGCGTTTTTGCTCGCTTTTGATTGTTTTCCTTGTGATTTTTGGCAGTAACCGCTACCTGCACACCAAAAGAACAAAACACAAATACAAGCATATTTTTGCCATTTTTGGTCTGTTTTTGGGTTTAATTGGGTTATTTTAGGTACAAATGGTAATGGGGAATTTTACACTTATCAAAAATTCCCCAAACAATATGATTCTGCCCTCACGCAATATCACATGCTTATAACCAAATACCTCGAAAATCCCAAACAAACTTTGAAAGTAGCAAAAGATTTTTGAGATTGAGAAAATAAAAAGATCACGAAGTATAAACATACCCCGATTATATGATCCCATTTTATCTAAGATTTTTCTCCCCTCTTTAAGATTTTTTCCTTGATAATTAACTAACTAATTACAAAAACTTATTTTGTGTTGACATAATGTAATGTTTTTCATAACCTACATTGGTCACTTTGTAGGATCATAGAACAAAAAGCACAAATAAGTGTCCTAAAAGATAACCTTCATCATCCTCGTATTTTTCACTTTTCCCAGCTAAGCTAAAAACAAGATCATTGCAAATACAATCATGACACTAACACTACTCCATAAATACATTGTGTACTTTTACTTTTCCTCCACAAATCCTACTTTTGTATCTCATGGATTTTACTTAAGTCAGATACCCGAAGGCTCTTTAAGACGTTTGGTTTTCGGATACTTATAATTCCATAAAATAAAAGTGTAATGGAAAAAGAATGCAATAAATTAGTCCTAGCCCTTATTCAAAAGATCAAATGCAATATCAAGATTAAAGTCCACATGAGAGCGACCAAGAATTTGCTTTTATTAGTCTACTTAAGCAAAAGCACCAATTCATGTCATATTCCCCCTGAAGGCTTCTTTATGACAAGAATGAACCAATCTTGATTTGCACCATATACTCCTTAGGCTCTTTAAGGCACAAAACAAGACAAAAATTAAGCAACATTATTAACCTCTCCTTTAGAAAGGCTACAACATCGTCCACGCCCCTATCTAAGATGTAGCAAAACATATTTCGACTTCGATTAAATTAATAAACCGGTTCTTTTATCTCGAAGCCACATCGATAGGGCAGAGTCCGACAATAGATATTGCTAACTTATTATGACACCACAGGACTCTACCTTATATGAAAACTCCATCATCGCCACTGAGCCTCCGACACGATGAAGTAATTTGGCGAGATACTAAATTATTTATTATTTTTTTGCATTTTTTAAGCCCAACTTAAGAATTCCCTGATGTGTACTCATCTAATCCACCAAGGAACTAAAGAAAACTACTATTAACTGAATATAACCACAAAAACCATACATCTCTATTTAATAAACATTCATATAAAAAGTGAAACAATCTAATGGGAGCAAGAAGCCACAATATAATAAATAGTGAGCTTGAAAGAAAAACTCAACTATTCTACTTTTAAGTAACATGGACTATATAGAATAACACTATCCATTTCTTGTTCTTTAAACAAAAATGAAATTTTTGCAAATTCTTAGCCTATATAAAATCCAACTGGCAAATATTTAAAATCAACCTTTGAGATTAGCACAAGCTATCATTTACTAATAGTGAATTCAAGTCTAGCATTTAAAAGTCTATATTAGACTAGCATAAACAATCATCCTTAATTGTTAAAGGAAGAAGCTAGAACTCAAACAACTTTCAAATCGGGTCAAAAAATACTATCATTCTAACCACGGAAAACCTACATGTTGTCTTACACATTTTTTTTTTTTCTGAACACTAAAAATTTAAAAGTTTTGCTATTTTGTGGTAAAAGCGGGTACGTGAGAACAAAACTAATAAGCAAGTAACATCAAATCGATAGATTCCCTTCCCTCCAAACTAAACGTAACATTGTCCCCTCAAAGTTTTAAAGGCCAATTCTAAAAAACGAAAATCTAAGCCGATTTAGAAGTAGTGCAAAGATAAAACGTTAATCGAATTTAGATGAAAGGATATGGATCTCCCCCAACTAATTTCACACACAAAGGATACGAAGCTTGAGTAGAAACGGAAACAATCACCGGACAAAAACGAGAGCTTCAAAGAAATTTGTTAGGGATATCCTGCAAAATTCACAATAAACACGCAACTAACATCGGATAAATTGGAAAAAACAAGCCTCACTCAACAAAACACATTAGATAAGAAAATAAAATGATAAAGCATGGGGTGAAAACTCCCACGAAGCGGCTTTTTTTGATTACCATGAGTCGCAAGCTAGGACTCGATTCCCTGAATTTAGTTGTCCTATGGGAAGTCTGGAGATCCATGAATAACGCAATGGTGGGTGTATCCCCTACTTAGTAATGGCATAAGATGGTGGCAGTTTGACTTTGAAACACTATAGAACCATCTGCTTAGACAACTTGGCAGATGCCATAATGATACACTTTAAGAATTCGGTGATTGAGAAAAGGTCCCAGTACCAACGGACTTTGAGTTTATCATCCGGAAGAAAATCGATTAATCGGAGTGGATTTTTGAAAAAAGAGAAGACTATTTTTTGAATCCCACCGAACATTGAAGATTGCCAGAGTTTCTTTAAAGACTTGGGGGGGGTGGTAATGCGTGATGAAGCTGTGTCAGTGTGAGTGAGCTTCTGAGTCGGTCCTTCGGGCTAGTGTTTTACATGATTACATCGAATTACTTCATCATATTAGAGCCAAATGATATGAAGACATACGCAGTCTTTTGATTTAACAGACTAAACCCTTGCATTGGAGCCAATCGACAGCGAACTGAGATCTGTACAGTGATCGAGCAATGACACGAGCAGTAGCTCTAATCTGCACTCTCAAGAGATATAGAGCATGCTTCAGCAAGCTCCTACTATATCGTACAAGTGTAGAGTACAACTTCTAGCTCAATTGGTAAATGACACGCTCTTACTCTCGCATAGACAAAAACATAACTAAGACTGTATATCAGTCAAACTAAATTAGTCCTGGAATCTATCAATGAGCTAGTGAGTAGCATTACTATCGAGCTGTCTTCAACTATCCCCTAGGAATTAAATACGTCTACTTCATCATACTTTGAGCAGAGAACGCATGACGGCACGATGATCCATCCGTACACAATCCTACTTTCAATCCATAACACCTCGAACGTGTATCCTGTAGACAGCGCTCTATTCGTGCCACTAGCATTCTGTGATCTCAGCAGATCATGGAGAGTTCAGATGAATTGCGATAAGTCAACTGCACCTACGCGATGCTCTACACACATATACAAAAGAACGATGGGTGACACCATATTTAGACATAACTTTATCAAATTTGTCGTTACAAAAATGGTCCCAGACGATCGCTTATGATTGCTCTCGAGCATCCGAATCGGAAAACAAAGGGATTTTTTAAGAACTTAACAACTACCCTAAGCATCGTTTGGTAGGGAGCCAGCTTTCGCTTCAACCCACGTGTGCAAGATAGTCGACGGCTACTAATTATATTTTGTTACGCCCTAGATGACGAAACAAGGTCCATAAAATCGTACCCCATAAATCGAAAATTCTCACAACTTGAGATTGAGCAATTTTGAGGCATCTCATCACGTTGAGGAGATTTTGGACCTTGAGTCTTAATTGACAAGCCATCACAAGTATTTGACAAATTCCGCTAGGCATCCTTTATAAATGGTAGGACCAATAAAAAACCAGCATCAAAAATCTTCTTGGCGTAAGAAAGTTTGCACCAATGGTCCCAACCGGTGGGTCCCACTATGACAAGCTCCGAGAATTATCGAAATCTTCTTTGCCATACACACACACTTCATTATTTGAGTCCGCAACAAGTCTTAGAAAAAGAGAAAGGGACTCATCCCAAAAATAGTTTTACATCTTTAAAAGCATAACTAATAGTTCTTTATCTCTAGAGTCTTACATGTGCCTTTTGATAAATGAATTTCCCAGCGTGCGTAAGTTAGCACAAGTCGCCAACCATACGGGGTTACTTTGTGTCTTGGAATTAACACACTTAAATTCTCTAAAGAATAAAGTCTCACGGTAATGACTCGTTTTGATATACAAAAACATTTGTCGTAAAAGGGAATCTTTCATAGACGAGAGAAGGTTGATCAGCTGCAATAGTTTTTCAGCTCCCTTTCTAGAATCAGAGTAACCTAAAAATCAAAATTCTTTAAAGCAAGTAAGACACATCGAAGCAATCTTGGCTTGGCGATCTCTTCGTATGTATGAAGAAGGTATTTTTATTAAAAGACGGAGTCTGGTACCGTGTAAAACAGACTACCGTTGTTCATGAATATGATATGATCGAAACTTCTCGAAAGGCATAAACAACAGCAGCATTTCTTTTATCGGGACATTGTATGTGTAATATAATATACCTCTGCTTCAGTTTATTTCTTGCTATCAGTTAATGAATGGTATGAAAAATAGCTTCTCAAGTCCATTCGACCCTTAGAGCGCGCGGGCACCTATTAGCATAAATCACTTAAAAGCATACGAGCACATGATATACAAAAGGTTGGAATCCGTAAATTTGGAGCAATGAAAAAGTGGGCTTTGAGGGGGGGGGTGGGGGGGGGAGGTGTGGAAGCGGTTAACACAATAGACTCTTCTTTTAAAGTGTTTGAAACACAGGCCAGGAACTGCGAATCCTTCCATAAAAAAAAAAAAAGATGAAAGTAGTGTTTTTCTCCTAAAAAGAATAGTATCCATGTGTTCGAGAAATTATTGAGAAAAATCTTGATAAAGAGCTTCGCGATAGAATCCCGCAGCCCGAGAAAACATCGAAATTACTCTTTGACGGTTGTTGGATGAATGAAAGCTTGAAAGATTACAATCAACTTTTGTGCCCTATCGACTCCAATTCACTTCTTTCTAAAGATCTATGTCACTAAAACAATGCCTTCCAAATTAACCATGAAAATGGCCATTTTACCCAATTTAGATGCTATATATTAGGTCGATTCTTGCCAACATAATCTTTTAAGCATTCTAACTAAATTGCGAAGAGCACTAGGAAAAAGAAACTCCAGAAATAATGAATAAATCGTCCAAAAAAATCTTCCGATACGTATGTTTTCTATCATACGTAAGAAAAAAATGGAGCCATTCATTACAACGTTGCGCGTAAATTTACCGGTGCGTATTGCATCAAAACACGAATGGCATAGTGACTAACGGTACGCGAAAGTGGCCGTAAATGGGCACGAGAAAGTAGTTAATCTCTTCTGATCATTAGGCACATATTGGATGAATTTGGAAAATACCCTGTAAAAACCATCTAAGAAACAATAAAACTCGCGGATACCGGACTAATGAGCGTTTCTAACATTTTGGTCCATGAATAGGTGAACGAATACAATGTTCCGTACAAGTTTAGCTTTCGTTTAACCTATTATCGATAGATCGATACAAACACCCATTCCCGTGAACAAGGACTTGTAGGCACAGCAGCTTCTGTATTTTCTTCGTTTGTGACAACGTACATACCACATATTTTTAGGAACACAATGGACTGGCGACAAACCCACTGACTATCCTAGATTGGATAAAAATCAATCCCCGCCGTCAAAGAGTTTTTCTGACATCTTTACTTGTATACAACTGCGTGGATTTTGAGGGGTTTAACGCCACCTTTGAATTTGGACAGAAGGTTGTTAATCATACTCTAAAAAGGATTTGTCGTGAGGCACAAAACTCTGGATCAATATGCCTACGGATATCAGAATAGTTTCCAAGCAATTGCTCGTTTTTCGATTCTTTTAGAGAATGTTATTAGTGAGGTCATCGTTCTTCTTTGGCTCAAATCTTTTGAAATTATGACAGGAATTATTTATAATGTTTCCTCTAAGAAGCGCATATTCGAGATGCGGAGGTAACTACCCCCCAATTTTTTTAAAGGCTTCGACTTCAAAGGAATTTCAGTCTTTTGGATCGAAATAAGAAGCTACATATTCTGTACTGAGCAGACTTTCTTTTGGTTCGACAACTTTGATGATATGTTTTGAATTCCAGGATAAGTAATCATCCTATGGTTTTGGTGTAGGTTATGGATCACAGTATGAGATTGCCCTCGAGAAAGGAGAATGGTCACCCTACAGTATACATAGTACGTAATCATTGAAAACTGGTGAAACTGTTTCATCATCTGTTTCTAAGATAGCACATCAGCTTTCTTCAAAGGAGATCTAAAAAAAATCACTTTCATCAATGGAAGTAACGTCTGTTGTGGTGATGGAAAGTAGAGAAGTAAACAAAACGATCAGAAGTGTCGGAGTAAGATAGATATGTAAGACCACGGAAGTCAGAAAAATCCAAGTTACTTCTTGTCAAGATACGCTTCACCAATGACATCGGAGATTAATCAACCTTCATCAATGATTACGGATTCTGTATTTATTAGGAAATTTGGAAGTTCATCAAGCCACATTTAAAGGCAGTTAACGATTGAACAATCATTCCTAATAATTAATCCACCTTCCGTAACAGAACATCGAATTGAAATGGCATGAGGTTCCGCTCGCTAAGAAAGTGGTCGCCGATTATCAATGGTAACTAACGAAAGATCGGCTATCAATTAGAACAACACAAAGGCGGCGGGAAATTAACACTTTTCCTACATTTCGACAAAAACATTTTCTTCTGCTACACCGGATACGGTTGGAAATTGTACGTCCGGCTTAATTCTAAAACCATTTTCTGTTTCGGTTAAGCCTGAGAGGATTTCAAGCTTTTCCAATGGAATTAAGCAGAGATTATATGAATACTATAGCTCCTAAATCGGCAAGGGCTCCAAATAACATATCAACTCCTGAAAAATCACATGGAATGATAACAAACGACTCGGGGGTCACCTAGCTTTTCGGAACGCGCTTATTAAGGACAACCGCCAAGCTACAATTGTCAGTTACAATGTGTTATTGGGACGATCAACCAATTAACATGTTCCTTAGCATAATTAAGCATACTTTTTTGAACATTTGGTGCGTAGACACACACACTGTAACATTTGGCAAAATGCGAATGAGGAGCATAAACCGCTAAACTTCGCCAAAGTGAAGAATTACGAAAGATTGTCGCATGAACTTTGAAGCTTAGGATATCACCATTTGTCATCTCTATATCTATTTGTTTGGTGATTCTTAGATGGGGACGCGGGCAAATATGTGTTTGGGCCATTTGTAGGCCACGAAGAGAGGTATCGTTCCGCTTGTTTCTTTGTCGTTTAGTTTTTGTTCTTGGACGAATGTGATGAGTTGGAAATGTCATTCGAGGCTTGGTAGCGTCCAGTATCCTTTGTCCACCTCTCTTCTCTTTTCCACGCACCGGCGTGGAATTTCGAAGGGTCCATCGAAAGAAGTACCCACACTATTTAGTAATTTGCGTCTTGGCTTCATTTCTTGGGTTTGGAATGAGTGTATTGAGCTTGGTAAAGAAGCTTGAACATTTGAAGCTTGGTTGGAATGCCTAAGATCATCAAACTTAGTGCAATAGGCTTGTTTAACAAACTTGTTTACATTTTGACGCATTTGATTTTTGCAAAACCTTGATTTTGATTTTCCACAATTCTTAATCGTGAGCGCGCTACGTTTTGCTTTGCGACGTAGCATTCGAAAATCTGTTTGTCAAGACACTATGTTGTTGGAGGTTGTAAGGGTAAAACTTGATTAATTGAGTTGTGTGATTTGTTGGTGGTTTGAGAGATGTTGCAAGTTTGATAGAACTGGATGATATTTGGTTGTTTGGACCAGACCTATGTATTAAGTTCCATCCGACGTTTTGAGTGAGTTGTAAATAGTAATGAATAGTGATCCTTTGATATCGGTTTTGGTTTGGTGATTGGACATTCGACAGAGTTGAAACCTCCGGCAGGTCTACATTTAATTGCCAATTTGGGTAGGTATGGATAATCGGTGTTTGGAGAAAATTTCTCAACGAGTGCTTGCGGGGTTTTGTTGTAATTGTTGGGTGAGGTAGTTGTCTTGAGAAAGATACGCTGTGAAATCGTTTCCACGCGACGAGTTAGACGTGACAAGGGAGGTATAAAAGTGGTTGATGATGACCACGGAACGGTAACACAAACGGCTTCCTAACTGCTTTGACTGGTTGCAGTAGTAGATAACACAACTAAAGCTGTTTCATGTTCACATTACAACATTTTGTACATGCTTGAAGATATAGTCATCTTATATGCCTTCCAGTATAGTAAGGCTGCAGATATGATTAGTTAGCATAATACTAAAAGAATTATTAAGAATGTGTAAGAATTAGAAAGAGTAGGAGCATCCGTGACGACCCACATTGCTTTAAGGTCTTGGGAGTAATAAAAAAATTTGGATCTATTTATGGCGCATCGGAGCTTGGCTAGGAGGTAACGGGACGGATTATGTTTGACGATTAAGCACAGAAATGCATGCATGCATGTGAATCCAAACTAGAAGTTGAGCAGGTGGGCTGAAGAGGGGGCCGTAGGTGGAGGTTGGTTGGAGCTGAGTAGGGTCAGAGGAGACCGACTGGATGGACTTGTGTGGTCTGGGGGGGGGAGGGACAAGAGACAAAGTGTGGTGCCACCTTCAGGCAGACAGTTCTTGCAAGGGCATTTGACATCGAGTGAGGTGAAGTGGTAAGTAGAATTCAAGGGGAACAGAGAATGTGGTAGAAGAAGAATACGAGTTGTGTTGAAGTTCCGAGAAAAGGGAGGGGCCCATGGTGAGACAGTGACGAAGGAGGTCCTATTAAAAGACGGGGATACATTCGCAGTGCTCAGTCGAATTATAAGGCCTACTCGATTCGATGTCTCATATTAGAAAGTAAACAAGCTAATCGATTCGATGGCCTATTCTAACTAGCCGAATGTATAATAACGCGATAAAAGTATGGACATTTATGTGAGAGACTGGTAGAGAGTAATTGTATATTGCACTCTGATCATGCATCATGAAATTCGCACAAGGTCGTCCGATGATACGTTGACTCGAGTGGAAGTGCATACCTCAATAATTAGTCCTAGTGCAACCGACTTCCATCCTAGATACTTCAACCACGTACTGCTCAAGGCGATATATGACACAAACGTCGCACTACATTTCCCAGGTTTTCATCAAAACCGAACACAAAGAGACCATCTGGACAATCAGCAAAGTTATGCATTAACAGGACAGATCGAAGTAGTGTGGTTGCTGGGGGTACGCTTGGAGACATTGTCTGATGGTGGATGGTTGGGCTAAAGTGAAGTTGCCGAGTTGACAGTATTCGAGGCACACGATATTATAGACAAAAGCAACACATCACAAAAGGCTAGAGCAATTTGTGACGCGAATTCATTGTGGACACTACGCGCATGCGGCTTAAGACTGAATGTGCCAATAGCCTACAGAAAGAGGGATAGAGGTGCAACAAGATTGGGATTAAAAGGGGTAGGGCAGGGTGGGGGAGCAGGGGGGGGGGGGGTGAGCAGCGCGGTCATATTATGTAAGAGGCGGGTGGGAGCAATTGTGTGTACTTGGGTCGGTAGAGGAGGGGGGACAGGGTGGTGGGTTCTGGTGGGGGTTTGGGTGGGGTTATCGGAGGGGGGGGGTGTATGGACGGCGGGTTTGAGGGGTCGGGGTCGACTGGTGCAGGGTGGGTTGGCGGGGGCGGGGGGCGGTGCGTTTACAGTAGCCGGTGGAATGGGGCGAGGTAGGATGATAGAGGTGTAACAATTGGACGCCGTATCGGCGGTCGAAGGAAGTTGTGTCGGACCATCTATGTGTGAGATAACAGGACGTTTTGGTCACGCTGGAGCCTCTGCGTGCTCTAGAAACCGGAAAGTTTGTGTTGACGACGTCTCTCACGAGATGAGAACTGAGTTGCGGCATGTGGAGGGAGAAAAAAGAAAAAACTAACGAGGAGTTGAACAATGCAGAAACGTTTAATCAGACTAAAGGGAGGAGAAGGGCGGTAGTGAGGGTGATGGGTTTTCTGTTTATTTCACTATCTTTTGGGGTTTTTAGAGGCAATGTAAATTATATTAAATGCTGTCTAGACACGGATGGATATGATGGTGTGAAGACCATTCGAGACCAAATATTTCAACTACATTTGCTACGGTAGCTGCGGAGAGCGAGATGAGGCGATAAAATTTAAGCTCTCTGGTACGGGGGTGCACGGGAGTGGAGGGGGGAGCGCGTGTACGTAAGTGGGACTAGAGAGGTGATGGAACACGGCGAACGTGTGGTGCATCTATATTGGGGATACACAGATATTCTTTAGATTACGATTTGGGGCGATACTGTGAGGAGGGAGCTAAGAAAAACATATTCAATACATGCTGGTCTATAAATAAAAATCGTGGATGAAGAGATATCTTTGAAAGACTTGGAGATGAGTGCTGTGCACGAACAGGTGTATGTGTAATTCAACGAGTTTCGAATTCTTTGTATGGTAGAATGTGATATATATATGAGTCTATGTGATACTATATCCCAACTTGTAGATTATTAATTTACTAGTATAGTCTTATAGTGTTAGTTTATATATGGGGTAGATGGACTTGACAGAAGAGAACCTTAATTCATTTGTTATTCGTATGAAGGATGAGATTATGAATGTCTTATTGGGTGTGAGAGCACATGAGACGCACAGCGACATTAAATGCTAATTTTTTTTTTTCATTTTTCTCTCTGATGTCACACACTTATCACTTGAAAAAAATGTTCACACTAGCAAATATTAGTTTTTTTTACTTTTTACAATGCTTAGGTTTTAGAGATTTTTTTTTATTTGAACTTGAATAATTTTTGAATCATTAGAAAAACACGAGTTTAAACATGAAGAGAGCGACTTCTATTCTAGACACAACTAAACCGCAAGACGCAGGAAGCGCGATCTATATCAAATTATTACCAAATTCGTCGTGTGAGCAAACAGACACAAAGGATAGACTCGGGGAAACTCTGACTGAGACATCACATCGCCCAGTTCAGAGCGGACGTGCTTACAATGTCGAAGCGATGTTATCATCGATAAGTTCTTTCAACGTATCCTGACAATATAGAACATAGATATGGTAAATAATAGCTAGTGCTAAGTACTAGAGACTTACACTCTTTTAAATGTCCACAACTAGAGATCAGCGCTTGTAAGGCTAGAGTGTAACAATAACATCTCCGTTTAAACACAACTACATAAATACACATTTATAATAAGCAATATCTAAAATCATGACGTATGATATTAGCAAGTATCCGGGTAAGTAGTGCGCGAGACAGTCACGCGGTGGTGTGCTAGATTAGGTTTCTCGACTGATTGAGCTATGGGTGATTAAATTGTGACTCTATCGCCAAGTTTTAGTTGTATTGCGACATCCTAATATAGGTGTAATGAAAACAAACATATGTTGTGGATAAACGTAGCTATGTAACACTCACGCGAATATTCACAACGAAGTGCGCACACAGCGTATATTATGACTAATGTACGCAAGATACTCACGAGAAGGTTACCAATAAAATCCTAAAGAATTGTAATCCTAAATATATTCTATTAATTGACAGATATAAATTGAAGGGAAAATTAGATTAAAAATAAATTGTCCTAAAAATGTTTTTATTTATCTTGTCTTATAAAAGGGTGTATAAACATAAAAAAACACATATCTAATTACCTCAAAGGATAGTACTTGACTATGACGGAAGATTTAATAAACCTAATTTAACAAAACTTACACTAAGAGGTGGCTTGTGAAATCTTTGTGAGCAAAATCCTAAGTTAAAACTGAACTGTAGAAGACAAATAACTTCAAACTAAACGAAATGGAGGGAGCTAGTCGAAAATGCAATCAAAAAGAGCGAGGATACACAATACACACTTCTACAACCCTAAAATGATAGAATTATACTTCCCCTGAGAGCGGCTAACTACTCACAATAGGTTCTACCTTGTCGCTAGATTGTTGAGGGGATAATGTTAGGATATGTAGACAACAGTGCTGATGATAAGGAGGAAAAACAGTTCAGAGGAGATAGGCAAAACGTATTTAAACGCAAATTGCGATGTGTGAAAATCATACTTAACAGCGGAAGGCGCGGCTAGAACATGAGTGGGGAGCGCTGGGTGGAGGGGGGGGGACAAGAAAAACTCTGTGCAAGAGGGGATGTAATGGGGCTCGTTAAAAAAGAGCTTTCAGTTATTTTTTACAAGGCTGTTGATCATTCTTGTGACTAGGTTCTGTGTGTTGTATCGCCGAGGAGGGTATTTATGATTAGGGATATAGGACGACTGTAGAGCTGCTAGATCTAAACAGAGAAGCGTTTTCAAATCGTAGATCGGATACGACAAATGGAGAAAGGGAGAGACAGAGGGGTCTCTAGTTGCGTACAAGAGGAGGCAGTGATGACGAGATGCGTTAGGCGTCTGGATAGCGAATGACAAAAAATTAAAGCTTAAGACTACGTTTATGCTAGCGTGGAAAATGCGTTGATCATGAATGAAGCAAACGAGGCAGAAGAGAGAGCAAAGGTAACACAAGACTCTCAATAAGCATTGCAGAGGGAGCAACTGTAAAAAATATGCAAGGAGCTAGAGAGACTTTGATACTTTGAAAATGACAGGGACGAGAAAAGACGTTACAATAAGTAAGGTCAGCCTGAGAGATGAATGCTATAAGAATCTAGAGCTTAAGAGCTAATGATGAAAGCATACATACAAGCAGAGAAAGCCGTAGAGAAATTTAAGTACTGTTATGTGGAGTATTTGAGATAGGTGATTATGACATTTAGACGAGAGCTAAATTAAGAGCGCGTAAGTAAATAAGCTAGAAATTGCAAACTAAGATTAAAACTGTATAATAAAGCTATATTAAAACTATATTTATCTGATTTAATAAGAGCCTAAACCCAAAATTACTTAATTAAATTAAAGCTAAGAACTCAGCAGTACATAACTGAGGATTAGTAACGGCTAGTGTAAAAAGTTCAGCAGTACTTTCCACTTGAAAGTACTGTTGTATGCAAAATTTTGACTTTTTTAAAACATAAATAAAGCAACGAAATAAGCTATAAATGAACAACTTAAATCTAATAAGCAAAAAAAAAACTACAAACTTAAAAATTCTACTGAGATTAAACAGCTAACATTACTAACTGTGAAAGCAGTACCTAACTTGGAGGTTACATACTAGTAGTGTAAAGGCTCAGCAGTAATTAAAACTTATTGTAAAAAACTGTTAGTGCAAATTAAGAGTGCACTAAACCAAACACTCCTTAAAAACCATGACAGAATTTAAGAGAAGCTTTTTAAGAGAAATTTAATGAACAAATACTAAATACCAGATAAAAACTAGCTTAAAACAAACTTATCAAACATGATTAGTAGTCAACGTTAAGTAAGCAAATTCTAAGATCTTAACTAATTAAACTATGTTTTTGAGTTTCTTATGAGTTTTTATGACAGAAATTAGTAACTAATGAACTATACAACACTTGAAGCAAAAACAGCTGAAAACGACCATAACTAAATAGCACTAGAAGATAAATTTAACACTACGAAGCAAAGTATAATAATCAAAATAACAAATTCTAAACATAGGCAAAGCTATAAAATCAATTAATTTAAATACTAGAATTTAAAGGAAACTAAAAGAGAAACTTACAACAACTCCTCTAGCTATACAAGAGGTAACTAAAAAACAAAAACCAAAAAAGCATCTACTAGCTCACTAGCTTATGATATAAGTCGTAGAGTATAAGTCCTTGGGATCTACTTCCAAGTAATAGTCGCCCTTCCAAAAGCTTATCCAATAAGATCCATGTAAGTTTAAACTAATTAAAGGGGATTAGATAAGATTAAATACTAAGCGAGAGCGAGCGCGCGCGTGCGACAACCCTTCGATCCAGCTTATAGACTGATAGAGCCATTAGAATGAGCTTATTAGCTTATGAGATTAATATGCTTATTTAAGAGAGCTTATGACTTTAAATGCGAGACAGCTAAAAAATGAGATTTAAAACACACAAAAACCTGAATTTCATTAATTAAAGAAATCGTGATTACAATACTTAAAAAATGGAAATTACATTTCCAGAAAAGTTACTAATATAGAGCTAAAAATTAATAAAAACTAAAGAGTATCGAACTACACAAACACCTACGATAAAAAGAAAAAACAGACTAGATATCGTGTTGTTAGAAAGGAGGCCTATAATATAGTAGCCAAGCTGAATCATCATATGACCTCTAGCCCTGCTCTCCAAATCTTCAATCTCCTGCCATTCAATTAATCAATCAATTGAGTCATCAATATGTTGCCGTATGATCAATATTGGTAATACATGGAGAGGATTGCCACGTGATACTATGATGTGACGTTTGTGCTTCTTTTGTGAGTGAGTTTAGCACAAATCCCACCACTATTTCATGCTCATTAGTCCGTGATGATGTCTTTACGATATGGTGTTTTAATGAATCCTTTGATTAAAGCGACTGATTTGACCCTGGGATTGCTTAGATGTAGACCTACCTGAATTGACTTAATCACCCTCTAATTTTGATTTGCCCCTTGTTTTTGACTGGATGGTGAAATGGGGGAGACGGGTGAATAGTAAATGGGGCTCCCGCTTCTTTTTCGACAGTTAAAACTGTTGAAGTTTGGGAAGTTAACACATTTGGCCCCTCTCTTTCATTTCCTCTTTTTAAGTTATAAATAACTTTCGGAAATTGCAAGAATGGCCCTTGTAGATGAAAATTGGCTAAGGCTTTGGATCTTTGGCTTTCTCGCTTTTGTTCTTTATGTTCTTCGATGTCCGTGTTTGCTCGCTTATTAAAATTATTGTTTTCTGTGATTTAATTGGCTATCCGTACCTGCACACACAAACCACAAATACAAGCATATCTTTGGCCCATTTTTGGTGGTCTGTTTTAGGTTTAATTGGGTTATTGTAGGTACATAATTGATATGTGAATTTTTTTACACTTCTGAACAACCCACCTCAACACAGATGTCCCTCAACGAGGAAGTATAACATGTTTGAAGAGTCACAGAATGGAGAGTTGTGAGAATGACACAACGCCTTCAAAACAGAATTGAAGGAGGAAAGTTTCGTGTAGGACCACCTGGATATTACACGAAGACTGATAACCGTCCACTGTATAGTGAAAGGAGACAAAGCTTAAAAGAACTATTAACTAAGCATCAAGAGGAATCTGCATGAAGAAGTACTGAAATGGAGGTATGGATTAAGAAACTTCAAGAGAATTCCGAGATTAACACTAGAAACCAAGCGCCTCACTTAAAAACTTAGAAACCCAGATCGAGCAGTTAACCAAAGAATTCCACTCCATGGGAACAAAATCTGAACAAGAAAAGGTAGTAATTGTTGAACATGAGGGACCCTGCTCTCCAAAGAAACTTAAAAATCTCCACGGAATATCCTTCCTCTCTGATCCAGACTCTCAGGAAGAAAACACCAATGATCAACTACCTCCGAAGGAATCTAATCCAGGACATTTCACACTCCCCTACACCATCGGTAACTTTAACTTTTATGCTATGGCCGATCTAGGAGCTAGTTTGAATGTTTTACCTAGGAATATTTTCAAATATTTGGAATTGACAAACCTTAGTAAAACCGAGACGCTAGTGGAAATGGCTGATATAAGAAAAAAAGCACCACTAGGCGTAGTTAGTAACATACTCGTACAAATTGATAAATTCTTATTTCCATCCGATTTTGTAATTCTCGATCAAACCCCTAATTCGACTGTCATTTTAGGGAGGCCCTTTTTAGCCACCATATACGCCCAGATTAGTGTTTTTGAAAAAGAGATATCATTAGGAATAGGTGATGAAAGGGTAACTTTTAACATGAATAGGAATGACCATAACTTCGCCCCTACTGAGGGAGTCTTTATGTGAAACTTGATTAATTCGAATGAACAGATCACTAAAAGATTGAAGATAAGTAAAAACACTGCTACAACACATTTTTGCAAACCTATTATACAAGAATGTGATAAGGACTTTAAAGCCTGGCCATCTTGTAGCCCATTTAAGAACAAGTGTGATGGGGGACATGAAATTTATGGGATAAATGAGCTTGGTAAAACAAAATATTGGTTTTTCCCTCATGACAAAGAAAGGAAGGAAATGAAAGGAGGTGGGGTATCATTTCTAAAGTTTTTAATAATAAGATATGGTAGCTGTCAGGTATAGGATTCTGTTTGGAGCAAAAGGTATTCAGAATGGTGTAATGAAAATTCTCATGGTAAGAAACCTAGGCCTAGAGATTACACTTTTAAAGAATGGGTAAAGTTTAAGAAAGGACACCTAGACATAAGTAAATCAGTTAGGAAAGATTTATTTAGATTATGGGTGATTGATCGATTTACTGAGGCATCAGATCCTGATAAAAACCCCTTAGAAAGATGTTTCGATGAATACAAATGGGTATTCCATACATATATTGAACAACTAGCTGATGAATACGAAATAAAAATTAGAGAGAAAGGGCAAGTCCTTAAAGAAATATGGGCAAAATATAAAAGAGCTCGATGTAAGAATAAGAATTGGTGGTATAATTACTGGAATAAAGATGAAGAAAGAACAAAATTAGGTAATAAAGATTACGATCCACCAAGGGTACATACAGAAACATTTGAAGTAACAAAATATCAGTTCGACAACGGATGTAGCTTCATATGTGTTAGTGACGAGGATAATGAAACCCTGTCCTTGGGAAGGAAAAATGGATCAAGGTTTAGAAAAATGATAATGGAGGAAATGGAAGAAGTCCTCAGGAATGACGAAGAGGACTCTAACAATGAGACGTAGAATGGGAATGAGTCTAACTTAAAGACTCATTAATAAAAAAAGTGCTTGTCGGGAGACAACCCGTCCTTTATTTAATGAAATTTACTTTTTACTCTAGTTGGTTTGCATGTTTCTTACTTTGTTTTATAGGATCCAACAGCTAGGGGGCAATTATCGAGACCGGCTTGACTCATAAACATGTGGTAACTCTGCTGAATCTGCAGCAGTTACGGCGTAACAACTTAAGTTTACGCCGTAACCATCTCCGTTACGACGTAATCCATTTCACGGTTACGCCGTAACACTTTAAAAAACTTAATAATTTTCATACCACATGATTACGACGTAACCACCGGAGTTACGCCGTAACCTCCTTCTGAAAACCTCAAAATTTAAGTTTTAAATATGTCTAAACCTTGTATACGTAAATGGACTTTGTGGGTATGTTCTCTGGAAACCCTCACGAGACTATACTCGTTCACTTGGGCCGCCAAGTGGTTTAAAAGGCTTGTTGTATATGCTAAATGCAACCGTGATTCCTACGAAAGTGAGTTAGGTTTGTATTTCCTGTACACTTCATAATTCTTGTAGAATGATTTTATGCTTTGGTTTGTTTTTGTGATCACAAGGGATAAAGAGTTTTGCTCGAAGATGGAGATAATCTAAAGATTTCTGCCAAATTTCAAATCTTGAAGCAATGCTCAGGGAGTTTCTTGTCCTAATTCTACTATTTCTTTTTATTTCATCTCCTTAATGTACCATAGGGACATTGTACAATTCAAGTGGGAGGATGGGAGTAGAATTAAAACTTGACGTATGTTTTGCCTTCGATTTTCTAGTTTTCTTTGAAAATATGCCAATTTTAAAATTTTTGACATGTTTTTCTTAAATAACTAGAATTAATCTTTACAGAATGCACATTACCCTTTATTAACACTTGGTGAGATTTAAATCCTAATATTCCGTTTCCATCATATTATTCAAAAATCCACCAAAATATTGAGTGTGCCGGTAGTATTGTAGACTTTAGAACTTAGCATGTACATCATTTCAAGACCTAATTAATTAGTAGGAATAGATAGTTCAAGAAGGCAACATTTAGGAATTCACCTAAATAGCCTATATATGTGTGTGTTCATCGACTTGTTACTCCAACTTGTCAACCTCCCATGATAAAACCCTTTTGTTGCACTCATTATTAGTGCAAGATACCCCTAGATCATCCATGTTGAGCCAATCTATGTTTTTACCCCCATTATATATGTTTCATTTCACCATTTTACCTTAGCCTACCTTGTAGTCTGTAAATATCTATGTGTTAAAATTACTGGCTACCTAAGTCCATGGTTCAGGAAAATGAAGTTTGAAGATTGGCACTATTACTGATAACATATTATTGATCATATGAAGACCCTCGGTTCTATCACTTTTGATACTGTTTATCTCAAGTGGGGGGATGTATTATTATGTACAAGAGAAAAATAAAAAAATATAAATAAAAAAAGTGATGCAACTATAAGCCACTTTAGTGTATAACTCCTGATGTTGGTTACGTGTTATAAAACTAACAAATATAAAAGTGGTGCAACTATAAGCCACCTAGTGTTTTGGAGGATGGTGCAACTATAAGCCATTTGATGAGTGAAGAATGGGTTAGCACGCTCCGCAACATCTCATTATTAGCTAACCCATCATGACGATTAGATCAGATTTTCGCACCAAAGGACTTAGACTATGGGTGGACAGTAGCTGGTAATGGATACCTTAGACTTTTACTTGACTATTTGTTTTGTGTTTTTATATTAACAACTATTAAATGTGTATCCCATGTCTATCCTAACCCCTTTATCACCCTTTAAAACCATATTACCCTTGTTTCCTTTAAGAATTATTTAGACCCTAATTCTAACTGGTGCAAATTTGTGTACTTTCCAATCTTATGATAGAATACATGCTATGACTATGCAATTGAGCGATCACCTCGAAATTGAAACACTTAGACTAGTGGAGAGTTGAGTGACTTTTTATCCCCTTTTTGTGAGGTGTTCGGCTTTGATGATTTCTATCATAACTGTTTTATAGAGTCATTTCTTGGAGTTATACCCGAGAAATCTTTTTATGAAATGTTCTAACAAGTTATACATGAGGGATATTTGATAACATCAAATATTTAATACGTTTTAGTGTCAAATTACCCCCTATATTACCTACAAATGTTTCACTAATACTCGAAAATGAGATATTTTCTATCATTTTGTAGTTTTCAAGAGAAATGCAGGAAAATGACAAGAAACAAGGGAAAAAGGACTTAAAGTGCAATTATTCGAAGTTGTTACGGCGTAACACCATAAATGGTTACACCGTAACATAAATTTAGCAAGTTCAAAGATCAAGGATGAATTTACGGCGTAACACCATATCTAGTTACGCCGTAACCATGTAGATGGAAGGAAATCTTACCAAAGATAGAGTTATGGTCTAACACAACTTATGGTTATGCCGTAACCATGAAGATCCACATATATGGAAAGAAGATTACGAGCTATGGAAACTATTTGAAGATTACGGCGTAACACCATAACTGGTTACACCATAACAAGTGCTTAATTATGGAATATCGTGTATGAAGGTTACGACGTAACACTTTTATTGGTTACGCCGTAACAGGTTCGAAACCTATAAATAGAGGCCTCATTTAGCTATTCCGACATCACTTCCTCCACAGCCAATTGGAGAGGCGAAAGGCTTCCAACCTTCAAAGAATTCCACCTGGAGTCCAAGGGAGATCACACTTAACTTACTTTTTGTATTTAATCATTCAAAAACGAATACTGTAAGAATTATGAGCTTTCAATCTATGATTACTTCTATTTTTTGTTGTGTTTCCGTTACCATGAGCGGCTAAGCACTTAAAGTGTTGGCCTAGTTATGTAGTTACTATTGGTATGATGTTTGTTTCCTATTAAATTATGGTTTTATTAGATATTCCTTGACTATCGTGTAACCCTGGGTTTTGGTAGTATTGCAGGTGGTTTGGATCTTGCTTGACCCATTATTAGATTACCAATTCAATATGGGATCAATCGGGTACTAGGGAGGATTAAATACTCCACCCCTAGTGTAGGAACTAACCGGTCTCCGCCCTTATCACTTAATATACTTAAAAAGCATAGGTACTCTTTCAGAGGGGGTTAATAATCTGTATAGGTTATTAGATAAGTTTTGGGAATAGTTGTGATTAATCACTGCAACCTGGATAACCTACCTCCTATACGATTTAGACTGATTCGGAATCGTAAGAAGTATAAGATAGACTAAACATACCTATTCAAGTCTATTGACTTTAGAAACCACTAATGAAACCATATTTTAACATTGCACAGGAAAACGTATTCATAACAATAGTAATGAAGTAACTAGGTTAGCATGTTTTCTCTCCTGATATCTCCAAACTCTTTTTATTTCAGTATTTTATTTATTTACCTTTTTAATTCATTTGAAATCAAAACCCATTTTCAAAACGTGACATTTCAAGTTAAAACTAATTGCAACTTAGCTCTTGGGACGACCTCGGATTTACCATTCTGTACTACCCACGACCAGGTTCTCTGCCCGTTAGTGCGTTGTCAGGTAGATCGAGTTTTATAAATTTAAAACTTGAGTAAAAATATATTTAAAAGAAAAAACGCATCACCTTCCACATAATATACCCTTGAGATCACACTGTCACCAATCTTATAATCTCTATATCCTATAATAGCACCAAAATGATCATTCTCGAATCTAACTGTCCCGATGAACTTTTTCACGAAATTCTTGAGCCGTGAGCGATTCCCCATCATATGTTTTGAGCAGCCTGAGTCTAAATGCCAAAGGACGATCTGTACGACCTGCATTTGAAAACAGACAACAATGGAGAGTTTGGAATATTGGATCCCCAATTTTTGTTGGGGTCCTGTTGGTTAGCAGAAACAGCAGTATATTTCACAGAAGTATCAATTGTCTGTGTCTCAGCTGTAGTGGGAATGCTAGTGGAAATTGCCTTGTCCTGTTTGTTTCTACATTTGTATCTAGTTTATGGTTTCTGAAAGGTGTTATTAAGTTTCTCAGTGATTACAATTTCAATAGAACTAACGTGTTTAGGTTGCTGTAAAGGCACTACTTGGATTTAGTAAACCTAGTTAAAGGGCACTGTTCCCTTAAAGTGAATTTCCTTCCAGTGGGCTTCCACTGATAACCAACGTGAACAAATAGTTTCCTTGTTTCTTTACAAACTTGCTTAACTGTGCTCGAAACATCTTTAACAAGGGGGGGGGGGTGCATTCACAGAAGTCAAATATTTCACAACACACTTATCATGATTATCAGAAATTAAGCATTTGTTACATGTCTTGCACACATAATTAGAATTCAAATTAATTATAGTACACTTAGAGCTAATACTAGAATCAACACGATTCTTTTGTTTCAAATTTGACTTATTGTTCCTAGGGTGATCTTCTACTTTCTTCTTGTTGTCACTTTTAGCTGGCAAGATCCTAGTGTTCTTTGTATTTCTCCTAGGCTTGGACCCGCTAGCTTCAGTGGAACTGATTACTCCTGTAGAAGGAATCACAGGTACATTAGTCTTTTGCTCTTTTTGTGGCTTAACATGTTTTTGTGTGTTATCATTTAAAGTTCCGCATGTTTCCTTAAAAGTCACTTGCTTTTTCCTATTCAAAGGGGTAGTAGCAACCTTTTTATCTCTTTGATTGAATTCTTTCGGACAAGTGCCAATCACATATTCTAACAATTCTTGAGATCGTTTAGTATAAAAGCAGGCACTTCCAAGGGCATTTTCTAATGGTTTTTCAATCCTAGCTTCTTCTACAATCTCATGAAGTGTTTCTATACTTTCCTTAAGATGTTTAAGATAATCTAGATGAACTTCCCTTTTGTTCCTATTATGAGGGGAAATTGGTTCAACATCGATTGCATACATACCAGGGGAAAGCACTTTTGCTTTTACAACAGGCATAGTGACGCATTGTATTTTTCCTTTTAGTTGGGCTTTAGTTTCTCATTTTCAGTTAACAAAGAAGTTGTCTTTTCAATAGTTTTAGCACACGTTATCTTAATAGAATCATACAATTCCTTGTAATGCTGCTTAACTTTTTCATTCTTTGCCCTAAAATGTGCATTTTGTTCTTGAAGAGCAGTGACTTTTTCTGTCAATTCTAAGTTCTGAAAATCTAAGGCCTTAAAGTCAAAAATACGATCTGCCTCACTACGTCTCTTATTCATTTGAGAGATTTGCTATTTCAACTTTCTAATTGCGTTGTCTTTTCCTTGAAAGGAAGCTTTCATTTTGTTGAGTTTAAAAACTGTGTCAAATTTAAGAGTATCCTGAGATGGTTGTGATTTGTTGTTTCCAAAATGTTCTTTAAGATTTTAATACTTTAATTGCAAATTTAGGTGATCTATCTCAAGTATTGAAAGTTTAGTAAATATCTTGTTTTTACTGTTTCATTGTTCATCTTGGTATTGCAAACTAGATTTCGCATAGTTTGTGATATTTTCAATCTTAGTTTCTAACTTTTTGGTGTCTTGGATCTATCCAATATAACTAAGCTTTAACAAGCTAAGTAAGATCTGTCAAGAAGGATCATCAAGTGGTATCAGAGCTTGTTGAGAAACTCTGAATAAGAAGAACACTATATCTACCCAAGATCTCATAATCAAAGAGAAGATGGATTCACAGTCAGAAACTACCCAAACAGTGTCTGCACTAAAACTTCCTATACTCAAAACAGGAGACTATGATCTATGAAGCATGAGAATGGTGCAGTATCTTACTCACACTTATTATACTCTTTGGGAGGTTATTGTGAATGGTGATGCAAATGATGTTACATCAGCTAGTGTTGAAGGTCACATTCATCCTAAAACTGCATAACAAAAGCTAGCAAGAAAGAATGAATTGAAAGCAAAAAGCACTCTGTTGTTGGCCATTCCTGATGAGCACCTATTGAAGTTTCATGGAATCAAGGATGTAAAGACCTTATGAGAAGCAATCAAGGACAAGTTTGGAGGCAACAAAGAATCAAAGAAAATGCAGAAGACCATTCTGAAGCAGCAATATGAGAATTTTACAGCATCAAGATCTGAAGAACTGGATAAAACCTATGATAGGTTTCAGAAACTCATCAGCCAATTGGAAATTCATGGTGAAGTTATCTCTCAGGAAGATGCAAATCTGAAGTTGCTAAGAAGTCTACCATCAGCTTGGAATAATATTGCTTTAATAATGAGAAACAAATCTGATCTAGATACATTGAGCATGGATGATTTGTACAACAATTTGAAGGTGTATGAAGCTGAGATTAAAGGCCAATCAAGCTCAAGCTCAAACTCTTAGAATGTAGTTTTTGTAACTTCAGATTACACTAGTAGTACTAATAAAGCAGTTAATACTACTCATGAAGTTTCTACTACTAGTTCACAGGGACAAGCTTCTTCCTCAACTTATGTTGATGATGTCATGTTTTCCTTCTTTGCTAATCAATCTAATAGTCCACAATTAGATAATAAAGATCTAGAGTAGATTGATACTGATGATCTTGAAGAGATGGATCTTAAATGGCAGGTGGCCATGCTTACCATGAGGGTAAAGAGATTCTTAAAGAAGACAAGAAGGAATCTGAATTTCAATGGCAAAGAAACTGTTGGCTTTGATAAGACAAAGGTTGAATGTTACAACTGCCACAAGAGAGGTCACTTTGCTAGAGAATGCAGGGCACCAAGGAATTAGGGGAATAGAAATGGAGATGCTCCAAGAAGGATTGTACTAGTAGAGACTCCTGCAAATGCCTTAGTTATTCAAGATGGGATAGGTGGTTATGATTAGAGCTTTCAGGCTGAAGAAGGACTCACAAACTTTGCTGTAATGGCCTATTTGTCTTCAGGTCATCTAGTTCATCAAGCTCAAATACTAAGGTACAAAATTGCTCTAAAGAATGTTTAGAATTTTATCAATCTCTTTAAAAACAGTATGATCAACAGCGTGATGCTCTTAAAAAATCTAATCTAGAAATTATAGGTTATCAAATGGGATTATAATTATTAGAAACTAGGATAGTTGTTCATGAAAAGAATGAAGCTGTTTATGAAGAAGACATTGTATTTTTAAAGTATGATGTCTAAGTGAAAGATATTTCTATCAAAGACCTTAAAAATCATTTAGAAGAAGCTTTAAAAGAGAAAGATGATTTGAAACGTAAACTAAAAAAGTTTAAAACATCATCTATGAAGCTAACTAAACTGATAAACAGTCAAATAAGTGTTAATAACAAGTCTGGTGTTGGTTTTGACAGTCAATTGAATGAAAATGAATTGCATGATTGTCATCTAAATAAAAGTGAAGTGTTTGAAAGTGCATCTGATAGTAGTGTGAATGAGATTAAAGAGGAAAATAATCAAGTAAATGATAGGTTTAAGAAGGTTAAGGGATATCATGCAGTTCCCTCTCCCTACACTGGGAACTACATGCCCTCAAGACCTGACTTATTCTTTGCTGGATTAGATGATTCCGTCTATAAGACTAATATGAGTGAAACTATCTCTAGTGTGCCTAGAATTGAATCAACTGCATCTAAGTCTAGTAAGGATAGTTTGGAACAACCTAAAGATGTTAGGCCTAGTGCTATACCATGAAGTGTGGAGTGATAGTAATGATGATTGTGTGATTTAGACCTTCATTTGACAGCATATAACTAGTTATCTAAAATCATTTTGTTAAATCAATGAAATACTAGGAAATCTGTTATTGAACAACACACATATAGGCAAGCTGCAAACCTTAGGAAAAGTCAGAGTCCTAGGATTGATAAAAGAAATTGGAATGGAATAATGACTCAGAAACTAGGAAATGGTTTTGAGTTTATAAAGAAAGCTTGTTTTATATGTGGGAGTTTCAACCATTTAATCAAAGACTGTGATTTTCATGACAAGAAAATAGTAGAAAAACCAATGTTGAATAATAAGGGAAGGGTTACTGGTCAAAGGGAAATTAGACCAGTATGGAACAATGCTTAAAGGGTGAACTACCAAAACAAATTGACTCACCCACATCCTCAAAGAAATTTTGTTCCAACAGTAGTTGCAACAAAGTCTGGACTAGTGCAAGTTAATGCTGCTAAGCAAAGCTCTCCAAGAGCAGCAGCATCAATTAGTACTGCCAGACATATTAGTACTGTTTCAATTAAACCAAAAGTGAATGCTGCATCACCCATAAAATATTATTATTTTAAAGCACATTCACCATTGAGAAGGGTTTTTAAACAAAAATCAGTAGCTAAAACCAATAATTTTAATAAAAAGGTTTATACTGCTAAGGTTAATAATGTAACTATTGCTGGGCCAGAAATAGTAGTTAGTACTGCTGAGAGAAAAAGGGAAAATGCTGTTAAGTCCTCAGCATGCTGGATTTGGAGACCAACAGGAAAAGTAATTGACCATATCTCCAAAGACAGTGGATCATACATGCCTAAAAGATTTGACTATGTTGATCCTCAAGGCAGACTCAAGTCAGTGATGGCTTGGGTCCCCAAGAGAAACTAATTCTCTTATTTTGAGTGCAGGGTAATCCACAATATGCTTTACAGGATCAAGGGATTTTTGATAGTGGATGCTCTAGGCATATGACTAGGAACAAGTCCTACCTTACAGATTATCAAGACATTGATGGTGGATTTGTTGCATTTGCAGGAAGTCCTAAAGGAGGTAAAATTACTAGAAAAGGTAAAATTAGGACTGGGAAATTAGACTTTGAAGATGTATACTTTGTAAAGGAACTTAAGTTTAATCTTTTCTCTGTCTCACAAATGTGTGACAAGAAAAATAGTGTTCTTTTACTGAGACTTGATGTCATGTTATATTCTCCTGACTTTAAGCTACTTGATGAAAGTCAAGTCTTGCTTAAAGTTCCCAGACAGAACAACATGTACAGTTTTGATCTAAAGAATGTTGTTCCTTCAGGAGGTTTGACTTGTTTATTTGCAAAGGCTACAATAGATGAGTCTAATTTATGGCATAGGAGGCTTGGTCATATAAACTTTAAAACTATGAACAAACTTGTAAGGGGAAACCTTGTTAGAGGTTTGCCTTTAAAGCTCTTTGAAAATGACCATACTTGTGTTGCTTGTTAGAAGGGAAAGCATCACCAAAGCTTCTGTAAGGCCCAAAGCTTGTGTGCTCTATCTGGGAAACCTCCTTACAATGTTGCAGGTGGACTTATTTGGGGCCAACATATCGTAAAGGAGTATCTATCTAAAAGGACATCATTGCCTTTGTTGTCACTGATGACTATAGTAGGTTTAGTTGGGTTTTATTTTTGGCCACTAAGGATGAGACTAGTGGGATCCTTAAAACTTTTATTACTGGCATAGAAAACCAAATAAATCATAAGGTTAAAATCATCAGATGTGACAATGGAACTGAGTTTAAGAATAATGACATGAATCAGTTCTGTAGGATAAAAGGGATTAAGAGGGAGTTTAGTTTGCCAGAACTCCACAGCAAATGAGTTGTTGAAATGAAGAAATTGGACACTTAATAGAGGCAGCTAGGACTATACTAGCAGATTCATTATTACCTACTACATTTTGGGCTGAAGCAGTTAATACTGCTTGTTATGTTCAGAATAGGGTTTTAGTGACCAAAAGCCTTTCAACAAGGGGTGGAACCCCACCTTATGTACTATTTCTTGGTTAGGACACATAGTATAAGCTTTATGTGACCTTTTGGGTGTCCTGTGACTATTATTAATACCTTAGTTTCCCTAGCAAATTTAATTGGGAGGCTGATGAGGGGTATTAACCCTTGAACTAGGAAGGTAGTGGAGAATTTCTGGCCTAACTTTCTTGAAAACAAACCCAATATTACAGGGAGGTGGTCCAAAATGGCTCTTTGATATTGATTCACGGACAAAATCTATGAATTATGAGCCAATTACTGCAGGAAATCAAACTAATGGTGATGCAGGTATAGAGACAAATGTTAATGCAGGGCAAGCTAGACAGGAGAAAGCATCTGATCATGAATACATACTACTACCACTCATGCTTTCTAATTCTCAACTCTCTTCAAGTTCTCAGAGCACAAATAATAAGGACGCTGATGAGGTACTAGGAAAAGGAGATGATGATTTAAGTGAAATAAATGGTCAAGAAAAGGAAGAAGGAGCTTTAAATAAAGAAAATGACCAGAATGTGCAAGATTTTAGAGCTGAATTGGATAATTTTCTTGTTCAACAGAAAGAAGGTCATGCTAACAATACTAATATAGTTTCTATTGTTAATCCATCTGTTAGTGTTGTTGGATAAGGTTTTGATAATGTTGATGATCAAGAAAGGATTGATAGTAGTACTCAAGATGTTAATACTGTTAGGCCAAGTATTAATACTGCAAGTGAAAATATTAATACTCGTAGCTCAAATATTAATACTGCTAGTCCTATTCCTAATGATCCAAGTATGTAATCTTTGGAAGCAATTGGCATATTTGATGATGCATACGATGATAAAGAATAGTCGGGTGCAGAAGCTGACCTCAACAACTTGGAAACAACCATGAATGTCAGTTCTATTTCCCACATACAGAATTCAACATAAGAGCTCCAATTAAGCTAAATAATTGGAGATTTGCACATTCGCTCTACTAAACTAGAAGGACGTCACTACAAAATCTTATAGGAACTGCTTTGGTGAGTACACTCCAAAAAAAGCTCAGAGGAGTACAAATCACAAAAGATTATCAAAATGCTTTTTTACCTTGTTTTCTCTACAACAGAAACCAAAAGGTGATACAAGCCTTGACAGAGTACAAGCTGGTATAGGAAGCAATACAAGAGGAGCTTCTGCCATTTAAACTTCAAAAGGTTTGGACTTGGTGAATCTTCAAAAGGCAAGAGGGCTTTTAGAAAATAAAGTGGGTGTATAGAAACCAAAAGATGAGAGACGGATTTGTAGTAGAACAAAGCTAAGACTAGTTGCACACCAAAGTGAATTAGTATTGATTATGATGAGTATTTTGTCTTGTTGTAGGTTTGAATGCTATCAGGATTTTTTAGCCTTTGCATCATTTATGGGTTTTATTGTCTATCCTGATGGATGTGATGGTGACCTTTTTTATATGGTACTATTGAGAGGAGGGTGTATATGTGCCAAAACCCTTAAATTGCTAACACAAAAATACGTATACGTATAAATACTTACACATTTAACACAAAAACGCTAAAATCTCTATAATCATTTCCTCGTCACTCAAAAGTGAACTAAACGAACTCAACAAATTTCACTATCCATCCAATCTCATTGAGATGATCACACTCAATAGATTGATTACCAATATATCATAAACACATATGAACACACATAAACTCATAGAATCACATAAACCATACATTGCAACAGACACATAAGTCAACACTAACGGTTTGACTAACCTGCTCAAGTCATGGTTGTTATACTATGGGAGAATTTACTTTCTTTTTAGGACTTCAGGTTTAACAAAAGAGTGATGGAATCTTTATTAGCCAAGATAAATATGTGGCTGATATTTTGAAAAAGTTTGATTTTCCCAATGTTAAGACATTAAGCACTCTAATAGAGCCTAACAAGGCCTTGATCAAGGATGAAGAGGTTGAAGATGTAGATGTTCATTTATACAGATCAATGATTGGTTCACTGATGTACTTAACAGCTTTTAGGCCTGACATCACATTTGCTGTTTGTGCTTGTGTAAGGTTCCAAGTTACTCTAAAGATCTCACATCTTCATGATGTAAAGAGAATCTTTAGATACTTAAAAGGTCAACCTAAATTGGGCCTTTGGTATCCTAGAGATTAACCATTTACCTTGGAAGCTTTTTCTGATAGTGATTATGCTAGAGCAAGCCTTGACAGGAAATCCACAACAGAAGGTTGTTAATTTCTTGGTAAAAGATTGATTTCATGGCAATGTAAAAAGCAAACCATAGTTGCTAACTCCACTACTGAAGCAGAGTATGTTGCTGCTGCAAATTGTTGTAGACAGGTGTTATGGATCCAAAATCAAATGCTTGATTATGGGTTCAACTTCATGAACACCAAGATTTACATTGATAATGAAAGTACAATTTGTATTGTGAAGAATCTAGTGTTTCACTCTAAAACCAAGCACATAGAGATAAGGCACCATTTCATCAGAGATTCTTATGAGAAGAAGTTAATTCAAATGATCAAGATTCACACAGATCAAAATGTTGCAGATCTTCTTACAAAGGCTTTTGATGTTAGCAGATTTAACTTTCTGAATGCTAGCATTGGAATGCTTAACCTCTAAAGCATTGATTGAGGGGAGGTTATGCACATATGATGCTTGGAAAGGAATATGACAGCAGCTGATTATTGATTTCAAGTTAGTACTGTTGGACTAACTTACTGTTGGTAAGTATAATTAGTACTGCTAGTTATATTTACTACTGCTGTGTTAACACTGTTGTTATACTTAAGACTGTGAGTATTGAGAGAAAAAAAACCAAAAATAGACAGAGTGAATAAGTGAGCTTAAAAAAATGAGAGATGTGGTGAGCATTGAAAACAGAAAGAGAGCTGTGTGATTTCAAAAACAGAAAGAGTGTATTGATGAGCAAAAAGAAATGAGAGATGTGGTGAGCTTAAAAACAGAAAAAGAGCTATGGGAATTAAAAATAGACAGAGTGTTGTGGTGAGTAAAAGAATTAAGAGATAAAAGTGAGATGAAAAACAAAAAGAGAGCATGAGTGTTTAGTATTTTGGTTTAGTTAACAGTTCTTAACTCTTATTCATAGGTTATGCATAAATATGGATCCTCATGAATTCTCACATATCTATCTAGTCAATTCTAGTGTGCTTGTGATGAATAGAGGTATATTGTTGTATAATTATTGAAGAAGGGGTTAATACTGTCTGACAAGTTTTAAGTACTGCGGGACAATATTAGTACTGCCAAGCTAATTCTAGTACTGTTAGGCTAAAATTAGTACTGCTATGATACCGTTAGTACTGTTTGAGGCATAACAAATTTTTGGCATTTTAATATAGCCGTTGAGATATTTGTACCAAATATTTTGCTTATAGGGGTCTATAAATTGGATAATTCTTTATCTTTCTTTCTCTTATAAGATTACTTCAGGATAAAGATTCAATTTTATTTAGTCGGTCAAATCAAAATCTTAAATACTCTCTATAAAATCTCAATTAACTTTACCAAATACACATACTCTCACAACCTAACCTATCCTAGATCTCACTCACTCTTTTCACTATCAACAATGGCAAATTTACAATTTTCTGATACTCATAACATGGTCGCCTACCTCAAGAAATCATAAGGAAGTGAAGGTTTTCACCAGATTGTGGATTTTCTAAATTCTAGTCACATCAAGTATGCTCTTACTGAAAATCCACCTATATATGAGTCTTTCATTAAACAGTTTTAGCAAACTGCTTCTGCAAGCACACTTGAAGATGGAGAAGTGGGAATAACTGCTACCATAGATGGACAACTCAAGACTATCACAGAAGCATCTCTTAGAAGACATTTTAAGTTAGAAGATGCTGATTGTATTAGTTCTTTACCTAATACTGAGATCTTTGAACAACTAGCTCTTATGGGGTATGTGTCCAATACTGATAAGTTAACATTTCAAAAGGGACACTTTTTCCCTCAATGGAGATTTTTAATACACACCATTCTTCATTGTTTGAGTCCTAAGAAGACTGATTGGGAACAGTTTAGTAGCAATATAGCAACTGCTATCATTTGCTTGGCCACAAACAGAACTTTCAAGTTTTCAAAAATTAAACAACAACAATTAAGACTTATACAAGAACAACAAGAGGAGTGACTATTAGAGAACCCAGTACATGACAAAGATTATCACCTCAACAACAAATTGATCCTAAAGGTAAAGGTAAGATGGTTGAACAAGAGAAACCATCAAAGAAGAAGGATCAAGTCAAGGCAGATAAATAATTAGCTAAAAGACTTGAAGAGGAGATGCAAGCTGAACTTGAAGAAGAAGCTAGGATTGAAAGAATTGCACAAGAAGAAGATTCTATTGCTGCTTTGACTACAGAATTTGATGCTGTACAAGCAAGAATGGATGCTGATGCTCTATTAGCTGTAAAACTTCAAGAAGAAGAAAGAGAGCAGTTTTCCATTGATGAGCAAGCTAGATTTTTAGTGGAAACAATTGCAGAAAGGAAAAGATTATTTGCTACACAAAGGGCTGAACAGATTAGGAACAAGCCACCAACCAGAGCTCAACTAAGAAATAAGATGGTTACTTACCTGAAACACATGGGTAAGTACACTCACAATCAGCTAAAAACCAAGAGTTTGGAGGAGATTCAGAAGTTATATGAAAAGGAACAGAAATAGATAAAGGATTTTGTTCTTATGGATTCTGAAGTGGTGGGTAGCAGTGTAGAGAAAGGATTTGGAAGTAGAAAGAAAACACTTGCTAGGAAAAGAACAGGTGGAAAGGATAGTGAAGAAAGTGTGAAGAAACAGAAGCTAGAGGATGATACAGAGAAGGAAGAACTTAAAGCTTATTTGGATATAGTTCCAGGAGATGAAATTCCTATGGAGGTTGAATCTTTGGCTACTAAGTACCCAATTATTGACTGGAAGACACACATTTTGTCTGAAAACATGATGTATTATCAAATCATCAGAGCAGATGGAAGTTCTAAGAATTACAAAATATTTAGTGAAATGCTTGATGACTTTGATAGACAAGATGTGATGGATCTACACAGACTGGTACAAGAAAGGTATGATACAACAAGTCTAGAAGGATATGGCTTATTACTTTGAGGAGATCTGAAGATCTTATTTGAGCCTTATGAAGAAGATGAAATATGGAAGAATCAACAAGACTACAACTTAATAATCTGGAGATTGTTTGACTCATGCGGAGTTCATGTATTGCTGATGAATACTAGAATTGCTATTCACATGATGATAGAGAAGAATCATCCTCTTACTCAAGAAATGCTTTCAAGGATGTTAAGTAGAAGACTAGAGGTTGATCATGAAAGTGAAATGGCATTTGAACTTCTCAGGTTTATAAGATCACAACTTAAGGAGTAAATGAGTGTTTGGAAGCATCCTCTCAGTACATAAAGATTAATTCAAGAAACTTGATGATTAACAAGATGAATATCAAGTTTAAGGGAGGATTGTTAGGAATTAAACTCATCAGACTTAGTACTGCCAAGTCAAAGTGTTAGTACTGCTTAAGTTATAACTGCTAGTATAAACCAGTTAGTAGTGCTAGGAGAATATTAGTACTGCTAGGTATAAGTTAGTACTACCAGTACTAACTTAACACTGCTGAAGTGATTAATACTGCTGATAAAGATTGAAGACTGCATGAAGACAAAGACGTGTGAAGAGATATGTATTTGTTATCTTGTGTATATTCTATATATTTAGAAAGATATGCATATAAGTTTAATGTTTTAGAAGATTCATACTTATCTTGTAAAGGACTCCTTGGTGTATAAAAGGAGGTCCTAGGACGTAGAGTTTCATCACCAAAAAACACAAAAGTCATAGCTTCAAGGTTGTTTTGTAACCCCAACAGTATTAAGAGTGTTTGTTTTATATTGAAGCTGAAAGTTTAGTAAACTGTCTTTTTATTCATATTGTTTATTACTGTTCCATTGAGTATACTTCTTGGTGGTATAAACTAGATTCCACATAGTTTATATCATACACTCAAAGTTTCATTCTAAGTACCTTTGGATTTATCCAAGGATACTAAACCTTACATCAAGCTAAGGAGTTAAAGATCTATTCATTGGGATCAACAAAAAGTTAAAGGGATATGCTATGAAAAATGCTGAGAACAAAAGAATATTAGAGGTCAATTAGAGAGAGAACTGTGGACAGCAACCACCATTCAAAAGGCCAAATATTGGAGGTTAGAATGTGGAGAGAGGTTATACGGCTGGCAACAATAGGAGAAAACCATATAATGGACCGTTGCCTCTCTGCAACAAGTGTAAGCTTCACCATGAAGGGCCTTGCACTATGAGATATGGGAAGTGTAACAAGGTTGGGCACTTGACCCAGGATTGTAAGGTCACAAATCCCACTACTTCTACTTAGAGGGGTCAAGTAGTGAATCAAAGAGTTTTAAATTGTTTCGAGTGTGGAAGGCAAGGACACTACAGGAGTGATTGCCCAAAGCTAAAAGATCAAAACCGTGGAAACAAAGCTGGGAACAAGAATGGTGTTGGTGAAGCAAGAGGAAAAGCTTATGTGTTAGGAGGAGGAGACGCTAACCCCGATTCAAATGTCGTCAAGGGTACGTTTCTTCTCAATAACCATTATGCTTCTATGATATTTGATTCAGGCGCCGATAGAAGTTTTGTGTCGACTACTTTTAGTGCTTTGCTTGATGTAACCCTCGATACCTTAGACGTTAGCTATGTTGTCGAATTAGCCGGCGGAAGAATTTCTAAAACTAATACCATACTTAGAGGCTATACGTTAGGATTGTTATGTCACCCATTCAATATTGACCTAATGCCCGTAGAACTTGGTAGTTTTGACGTCATCATCGACATGGATTGGTTAGCGAACCATCATTCGGTGATCGTTTATGATGAGAAGATTGTGCGAATTTCCTATGGAGACGAAGTTTTAATAGTTCAAGGTGATAGAGACGGCAAAGGAGAGAAGTCGAAGTTGAGCATTATATCGTGCACTAAAACTCAAAAATATATTAAGAGAGGTTGCCCAATTTTTCTGGCCAAAGTTACGAAGAAGGAAACCGAAGACAAGTTGGAGGAGAAGAAACTTGAGGACGTGCCGACTGTACGGGACTTTTCGGAAGTCTTTCCAGAAGATTTACCTAGATTACCACCAACACGACAAGTTGAATTTCAAATCGACTTGGTCCCTGGTGTTGCACCTGTGGTACGAGACCCGTATAGATTAGCACCGTCAGAACTGCAAGAACTGTCTACTCAACTGCAAGAATTTTCTGACAAGGGATTTATAAGACCGAGTTTCTCACTCTGGGGAGCCTCGGTTTTGTTTTTCAAAAAGAAAGATGGATCTTTTCGGATGTGTATTGATTATTGTGAGCTGAATAAGCTGACTGTGAAGAACCGGTATCCACATCTAAGAATCGATGACTTATTTGATCAGTTGCAAGGGTCAAGAGTCTACTCTAAGATCGACCTGAGATCTGGTTATCACCAACTCAGAGTTCAAGCGGAAGACATTCTAAAGACAACATTTAGAACACGCTATGGTCACTATGAGTTTCAAGTGATGCCATTTGGACTGACCAATGCACCGGCGATATTTATAGATCTGATGAATCGGGTGTGCAAAACGTACTTAGATAAATTCATGATCAATTTATTGATGACATCTTGATCTACTCTAAGATCAAGGAAGAGCACGCAGAACATCTTAAGTCAATTTTGGAGTTGCTTAAGAAGGAAGAATTGTACGCCAAGTTTTTAAAGTGTAAATTTTAGCTGTCGAAGGTAAAATTTCTTGGTCACGCGATTGATAGTAAAGGCATTCACGTGGACCCGACTAAGATTGAGTTAATTAAAGATTGGGCATCGCCCAAGACTCCGACAGGGATTCATCAATTTCTAGGTCTTGCTGGCTATTACCGACGATTTATCGAAGGTTTCTCGAAGATTGCCAAACCTATGATGAAGTTGACTCAGAAGAGCGTGAAGTTTGATTGGAGTGAAAAGATAGAAGTTGCATTTCAACTGTTGAAGCAGAGGTTATGTAGTGCACCGATTTTGGCTTTACCCGAAGGAAGTGAAAACTTTGTGGTTTACTGTGATGCTTCTCGTAAAGGGTTGGGCGCAGTTTTGATGCAAAGGGAGAAAGTCATAGCCTACGCGCCACGCCAACTTAAGATTCATGAGAAGAATTACACTAAACATGAATTAGAGCTTGGAGCTGTAGTGTTTGCTCTCAAAATGTAGAGACATTATTTGTACGGCACGAAATGTGTTGTGTTCAATGATCATAAGAGTTTGCAACATATTCTAGATCAGAAAGAGTTAAACATAAGACAACGTAGATGGTTAGAGCTGTTGAGCGACTACGACTGCGAGATTTGTTATCATCCAAGAAAGGCGAACGTGGTGGCAAATGCCTTGAGCCAAAAGGAACAGATTAAGCCACTACGATTTTGAGCTTTAGTTTTGACGATTGGTGTGAACCTTCCTGTGATAATTTTAAATGCTCAAGTTGAGGCGAGAAAGGAAGAGAATTTTGGAACCGAAGATTTGTATGGTATGATTAAGAAGCTAGGGCAACATGCTGATGGAACATTATGCTTGAATGGGAGAAGTTGGATACTTGTCGAGGTAATTTAAGAGAGTTGATTATGCATGAATCGCATAAGTCAAGATATTCAATTCATCCTGGATCGGACAAGATGTACCAAGACTTGAAGAAACTGTATTGGTGGCTGAATATGAAAGCAGAGATTGCCACCTACGTTAGTAAATGTTTGACCTGTGCCAAAGTCAATGCTGAATGCCAAAAACCATCCAGTTTGTTAGTTCAACCTGTGATCCCAGTATAGAAGTGGGAGAACATTACTATGAATTTCGTTACTAAGTTACCAAAGACATTAACTGGTCAAGATACAATTTGGGTAATTGTTAACCGACTCACGAAATCCGCTCATTTCTTACTAATGAAGGAAACTGACTCAATGGACAAGTTGACGAGATAATACCCGAAGGAAGTAGTCTTGAGGCATGGAGTGCCAATTGCGATTATTTCTGATCGAGACAGTAAGTTCACATCTCAATTGTGGAAATCGCTAAACAAAGCCCTAGGTACTCAATTGGACATGAGTACGGCTTACCATCTACAGACTGATGGTCAGAGTGAGAAAACCATCCAAACCTTGAAGGACATGCTACGTGCTTGTGTGATTAATTTTGGGAAAGGTTGGGATAGACACCTACCTTTGGTGGAGTTTTCCTACAACAACAATTATCATACTAGTATCAAAGCTGCACTGTTTGAATCTCTCTAGGGCCGAAAATGTCATTCACCTATTTGTTGGGCTGAGGTTGGAGACGCTCAGCTCACTGGTCCAAAAATTGTTCATGAAACAACTGAGAAGATCATTCAGATCAAGAAGCTTATTCAAGCTGCACGAGATAGACAAAAGAACTACGCCGATAGGAGAAGTAAGCCATTAGAATTTAAGGTTGGAGATAAGGTCATGCTAAAAGTGTCACCATGGAAAGGGGTGATACGTTTCGGCAAATGGGGGAAGCTGAACCCTTACTATATTGGACCTTTTAAGATTCTTGCTAAAGTGGGAACGCTTGCTTATCGACTTAAACTCCCAGAGAAATTGAGCCGAGTTCAAGCACTTTTCAAGTTTCCAATTTGAAGAAGTGTTTCGTAGACGAACCACTAGCTATTCCGTTGGATGAGATCCAGATTGATGACAAGCTTAATTTCATTGAAGAACCAGTTGAAATTATGGATCGAGAAGTTAAACGGCTGAAGCAAAGCCGCATTCCAATCGTGAAGGTCCGTTGGAATTCAATACGAGGGCCCGAGTTTATTTGGGAGTGCGAGGACCAAATGAAGAAAAAGTACGATCATCTTTTCGTTAACCCTTAGTCAACGTCTTAAGCTTTGAGGACAAAGATTCTTTAACGGGAGAAGAATGTCACACCCCGAGAATTTCAGGTCAATATTTTAAACTTTTTCGACAATTATTTTCTACTTTTATACGTTACGTTTGAATCTGGCAGTTTACCGGGAAGTTAACTCGCGTAAATCTGAAAAACGTCATCGGACGTGTTCCGACTTCGGATTTTGATTAGTTTAGACATTATATGAGTTATTTTATCTTTTCTAAGTGTTTCATATTTTACTATCACTCCCGGTATTTATTTTTACGCTTTAACATTTAAATTATGTTTTTTGCGTTTTTGACCTAACGGAACCCCGAAAACTTAAAATCTTTTCGTGTAAACTTTAGTTATCGTCCATCCCGTGTTCTTAAGTTAAAGTTTTCGTTCATCCCTCCCTCTATACTCAAATCACACGCACAAACGCACTCTAAATTAAATAGAGTGGAATCTTTCATCTTTATTTTAAATTTAAACTACACCACATGCAAGAATAGTAACATATTTGTAATCTTATCCCATGCATACTTGTGACTTCTTACACCCTTTGTCTTTATTCATCCATGAAGGACCACTTCTCTAATATGTTATAGCATGGAATCTTATTTAATTTCTAAGTGACTAGTTGGTTAGTGATTTAAGCTTGAACCCCCTCCCCCCATGGTCCTCCTGTGCTAGGCACCTATCTTAGCAGAACTCACCACACACTTTTGGTGTGTGTTGGTCACTTATACTCCACTTGAAAAGTTAAAACCCTAGCTCTTGGCCTATAAATACCATCACATATCATAACTTAGGGTTTCATATCACTTTTAAGCCTTCAAAAATTTCTTTTTATGATTGCGTTTTTTTCTTCTTTGTCCTTCTTGAACACCGGTTTACGGCGCTCCAAACCAACACCTTATAGGGTTCTATTTTCTTTGATTTCTTGCCATTAATCCAAGGCATACTAAGTTTATTTCTAAGGAAACATCTAGGTTGTTTGCAAGTTTGGTTCTTTGATTTTAAGGGTTTCTTCAAGATCTATAAATTTAGGTTTGCGTTATATTTGGGGGTTTTTTAAGATCTAGTGATTTTAGTATAGATCTTGTGTTATTTTCTTTTTGTCTTTATTCTTGTAAGTAATTCTTGGATCTTTCTTTGTGGTAGTTTTGCTTATGTTCTTCTTATAAGTTCAAAGATCCATACAATCCATTATGTTGGTTATTTTTTTTTTCAAAAGATTTTAAAGCATGATTTTATAAATAAATGATGCGTACTTCATTTCACTAGTTAAATACTATGTTCTTGGTGAGATGGAGAGTGAATGAGTGTTGCAACAATAGAAATGAAGGGATTAGGTTAGATTTAGGTGTGGTTTTGTTATGGATTAATTGTGAATATAGATTAGGCTAGATTGGGCACTATTATGAAGTTTGGGTGGATTGTGGTTGCATTTTTGACAAAAGGTGCTTGCTGATCGAAATGGTTTGAGGATTGGTCAACCTATAAAATATTTTCATTAGGCGTTAAAAGTAGTTTTGAAGAGAGGGTTTCGAATAGATAGTTTTTCATATATCGCACATTAAAATCGGACTTAAAACGGCCAAGTTATAGCCAAATGAAACTTGAAACATTTTTCGGCAAAACCAAGTGAATAGTTGCTGATGTGAATAGTAAAAGGGTGTTTTTCGGACACTTTCAGTCATTTTTGGACCTTTCTAAACACCTAGCGAAACATATTTACACATATAACCTATTGATTAATATTCATTATAAGAACGGTCGTTAACACTATTTTAGAAAAAGCGAGAAAGTACTAAAACTAGTTAGGTTTGGTAAAAAATTTAGCGAAACAGACATTGAAGTTAAGCGATTAAGGTCTAGTAGTGCGTTTTGAGATTATGGAAACTTAATTAAATATAGGGGCTCATATATACATTCTACAATTGCTTGCCTGAGTACTGGTATTAACGTTTTAAAACTAAAAACTTTCCTAAAATAGAAACTTTCTAAAAATAGTAATTTTTTGTTAAACGCTGAAACTTAACGAAAAACTATATGATTTTATTTCGTCATGATTTGATAATCAAACTAAAGCAAACACACATGGATGTATTTTGGTGATGAACATATTGTGCATTTCTTGGCATAGTTTTCGTGTTTCTAAGACGCGTTATTATTCTAGGTCGCGGCTAGATTTCTATATCATCTTTTTCTTACGTGAATTATCATTTGCTCATCTTGCTAAGGTGAGTTCATAGCCCCATGTTTTACTACTTTTACTTTACTATTTTGGGTGTTTGAGAAAAAACATGGCTTGTCTTTCAAAACTATGGACACAGTTACTTTACGTTTCTTTTTCCTGATTACGTGTTGTCTAAGTAGCGAATAGACCACTAATGCCCGAATTATCATGAACCATCAATTTCTTAATCGACCGTACTGGTTAAGTGAGCGCGAATGTTGTAAATAGATCTATTGTGTAACATTTCTCAATTTCAGGTCATTTACGACTCCTATTATTTGTCATGATTTATTTTGGTCCGATACGCGTTTACTTTTAAATTAACTTTTAAGCTTAAATAAGGTAGACCAGAAATAATCATTTAATGTAAACGGTCATCAAATAAATTAAGGTTTACATCAACCAAGTAATAAATAATTATTAAGAAGATAATTATTAACTTAGAGTGTTTTATTTTTATTGGTCACGTAAATGGTTTACGTTTCGCAATAAAATACATTGTGAACGACTCCCGATTAAAATTACCTAGAATTACCTAGACTCAACCACTACCCACTTTAATCCTTAAACACAAGAACTATCAAATTCCTTGTGTTAATAAAGCCATTGGCCGGCATGGAGTAAAGAAAACCCTAAACCAGTGGATCAATAATCATGAATTTTGTACCATGATCTCCTAATTAAGGAATGTACCTTGTAATCTTAACAAGATTTCAAATCTCTCCTTCCTTCCTCCCTAAACCACACGTCCCACCTCATATTTTAATAACAAACTTTTGCAAAGCACCTAAGAATCCTATGTACATGTTACACACATTGTTAATTAAAACTTTGTACCTAATGTCCCATAACTAGCTAATACATATTAGATAATAACCAAATGACCTCTCCTTTGCCCTTGTTTTGCCATGGCAATACACACAACACATAAGATTTTCAAATCTTAAGAAATCTTGTACAACTACCTTGCAATTAAGGAGTGTACTAGGAGGGTATTAGCAAAACCATAAGTGCTTAACTAGAAACCATAAAACCACCTTGTTAGGGCACAGTTTGGCTTGTTTAAGGAACTAGAGGAGTTAACTAGCCACCTTGCCTATAATACTCACACACTCTTACCATTTAACACTCTTACAAATTCCAAAACACTTAGAACAATATAATCATACTCGTCTCTCTTTATTCGGTCACAAACGCACCCAAGTCACGACCCAACATCTTGTTTCGAGTCAACATATATTCACTAGGGTTTACATACGGAACTCAAAGGGTTCACGGAGCTAGGTCTGTGGGCTATAACACTAACTGAAGCTTTAGTTAGGTAAAGCTCGATCGTGTATAGCACTTGGTTTGGCCTTGCTTTGCTCGGATCAGACACTTGAGGACCACTTTGTAAGTCCCTAAACAAGATACTTTCATAATTTAGTCCCGTTTTTGATTTGCTTGTCAATATGTCGCGTTTTTAAATATATTAGGATTATCTATGCTAGCATGAACCCATGCACGACAACGCACATATACACGGGTGCATAATACTTATGTGGTGCTAAAATGTAGTAAGAATACATACATATGATCGAAAATAACTAAACATATCCATTTAACGTCGGGTAAAGAAACCAAGGTGAAATACAACCCTTACACGCGAAACCAATGAAACTAATACGTAAAATTTTATGCTAAACAGAGATATATCGTTGGGAAAGGATGTAAGCGTATCTCATAATTAAAATATTCATGTGATAGACACGGATCCCATGATTAAGCCAAAACAAAATGAAAAATATGGTTATAATGACTTTTCGAAACATACATGTTGCTAGGGGATTCAACGGGCCACAATGGGCCTTGTATAATTCAAGCATGCCCACATTCGAGCCCAACAGGCCCAACAATGGGGACCCATAGCTTATTGATAAGCTCGTCCGAGCTTATTGTTTGACGAATGGCTCATTAAACTCGAATTATAACAAGCATGCATCAAATAAACCCCTTAACGGGCCTATCAGACCCAGTAAGCACCAAACCAGGCCCAACAGGGACCAATGCATGTGGGGACCCACAAAGTGGCAATAAGCTCTATGTGCTTATTTAAAAACCTAATGTGCTTATTTGAGGCTATATGGACCTTATGTATTACAAAAATTAGAACCGAACCTATATCAGGCTTGGTAGCCCATTTATATGACCACCGAGAGCCTATAAACCACAAATAAGCTTTGACAACTTATTTGTAAGCTTAAACAACTTATGAGGCTTATACTAACCCTAGACAAGCTAATGGACCCAAATAGATTGAGCCCAAACACGTAAAACACCTATCGGACTTGTAATGAGCCCAAAAGCACGTTATCGAAGCTTAAATGCTTATTTAATAAGCCGAACCTAAAACATACCCTAATGTGCTTATAAGTCTAGAAAATAAGTTAGAAATACTTAATGGACCTCTTAGACCTATTCGGGTTTGAGTTATTGGGCTCACAAGCCCAATAAGCTCGAATAAGCTTCAATAAGCTCTCCCGAGCTTATTTTCAGCTTAACTAACTTAAATAAGCTAAACGAAGAGCCCTTAACCTAGCCGTTTTCCTATAAATACCTTGCATTCTCCTAACTAGGGTTTCATCTTTTCATTTCATAGTCTCCAAAAAATTTTTCTCTCCTCTTTCTTCTTGCTAGCTTACGACAACAAACACCCCACTATAGGGTTTGATTATCTTTGATTTCTTGCATAATCCAAGCATACAAGGTTCATTTCTAAGGTTACCTAAGGTGTTTGCAAGTATTGGTTCTTTTATTTAAAGGTTTTTCTCCAAGATCTACAATTAGGGTTTGGTTATTAGTTGGGGTTTTTCAAGATCTAGTGATTTTAGGTATAGATCTTGTGTTATTGCTTCTTGTTTTTCATTCTTGTGAGTATATTGAATCTTTTCTTGTGGTTTACTTATGTTCTTTTATATGTTCAAAGATCCATACATCCACATGTTGTGTTTTAATTTTTGAACGATTATAAAACAAGATTTTATAAATAATGATGTTACTTTGTTTCACTAGTTAAATATTATGTTCTTGGTGAGATGAGAGTTGAATGAGAGTTGCAACAATAGAAATGAAGGGATTAGGTTAGTCTTAGGTGTGGTTTTGTTGTGAATAGAGATTAGGCTAGATTAAGGACTATTGTGAAGTTTGGTGTGATTTTTGGAAGCGTTTGCGAGAAATGATGTTGCTGATCCAAAATTGTTTTGGGGTTTTGGTCGACCTAAAAATGTTTTCATTTGGCGTAAAAGTAGTTTTTGGAGATCTCGTTTCGAATAGATAGTTTTTCATATATCGCACACTAAAATCGGACTTTAAACGGCCACGTTATAGCCAAATAAAACTTGAAACATTTTTCGGCAAAATCAAGTGAATAGTTGCTGATGTGAATAGTAAAATGGGTTTTCGGACACTATCGAGATATTTTGAGCTTTTAAAACATTAGCGAAACATATAGTAACACATATACATTGATTAGTATTATTTAAAGACGTCGTTAGCATATTTTAGGAAAAACGTTAAAGTTACTAAAAATAGTAAGTTTGGTAATTAGCGAAATGGACATAGAAGCTAAACGATTAAGGCTAGTTAGTGCGTTTTAAAAATATGGAAACATAATAAATATAGGGGACGGTATTAACGTCTTGAAACTAAAAACTTTTCTAAAATAGAAACTTACTAAAAATAGTAATTTTTGGTTAAACGCCGAGACTTAATGAAAAACTATATGATTTTATTTCGTCATGATTTGATAATCAAACTAAAGCAAACACACATGGATGTATTTTGGTGACGAACATATTGTGCAATTCTTAGCATATTTTCCGTGTTCCTAAGACGCGTTATTATTCTAGGTCACGGCTAGATTTCTATATCATCTTTTCTTGCGTGATTTTATCTTTTGCTCATCGTGCAAAGGTGAGTTCATAGCCTCACGTTTTACTACTTTTACTTTACTATTTTAGGGTGAGAAACATTTCTTGTTTTTAAACTATGGACACAGTTACTTTTCGTTCCTTTTTCTGATTACGTGTTGCCTAAGTAGCGAATAGGACCACTAATGCCCGAACTATCATGAATCGTCAATTGCTTAACCGACTGACTGGTTAAGTAAGCGCGAATGTTGTAAATAGATCTATTGTGACTAATTATCCCTATTTAGGTGAGTAACGCTCACTATCTACGGGGCTCCCGATAAACGGATATATACCATGTTGGATTTTCAGTAGGTTATCTTGGTCAGATACCTTTAGGGCAATTAATTCTTATTTGACATATAATATGCTTCCTTTTAAATTGAGCTTCGGTGTCATGAGCTTAGCGCAACAGTAAATTTCTTTTTATGTGAAGTTGTATCTCCTATAACTGTCACGCGTGTACTGGGAACTTGTGGTCCACTTTTAATATTAAATTCAAACCTATGAATTCACCAACTTTGTGTTGACGTTTTAGCATGTTTTTCTCAGGTGCTTAGCTATGGATGTCTTTACTTGCTTTATGGTGTTGCCTTGCATTGGACCGATTTTCAAGAATTATTATTATCTATGTTAACATCGTTGTCAAACTTTAAAACCTTTTATTCGCTTTCGCATATTATCGTTGGGCCTATGTAAAACTTTAATTATTTTAATTAATGCAACGATGTTGGATTTTTAAACGTACCCTTAGAGGTCGTTCTTTGTATCTTGTGTGATATATATTATGACGTCACGCCCCCGGACACGTGTTTCCGACTAGGCCCCGATTGAGGGTGTGACACTTATGTTTCTTAAGGGAAAATGATAGTCAAATCATATTTTTGAACACTTTTATGCCGTGATACACTATTTTCATATTTTTGGACATGATGTGTGTTTTGATTGCAATATGTTTTTTATTGTCTGGATTTATTCTGTGTGGCACATGCACAACTATTTAACTTCGGGTTGGAGCCGACGGATATGTATCGATGGTACTATTTGGGTTGACTCCCTCACCCTTGAGTCCCTGTGTGGTTCTTGACCAAGGGTGAATATAATCCGGCCATACTGTGTGGTTCATCTCATGATGTGTAGTTGTTGCGATTGTATGATTTCATTAAGTGATGTATATCATTCTCACTGTTGTCCTACATGTATTCTATGCACAACAAAATGGATTTATTATGTAAACTCACGAGCTCGCCAATTTTATGTTGACGTTTTCGAGTATTCATATTTAGGTGATAACAATAATGAAGCTTAAGGAGTTAGAGCTTGTTACTTGGCTTAGTGAGACCTAAGACAAAAACCCTCTAGGGTTATTTTCCTTATTTGAAGCCTCATTAGTACATTCTATGGATTATATTTATTTTTACGGTTGTGAACATTTAGGCGAAACTTGTCCCGGGTTGTGGGATTATTATGACTTAATGACTATGATTGTCGTGGTAGCGACTAACCATGACACAAGTCTCCGCTTGTGTCGGGAGTCGTCATGGCATGTTGTGAGGTTTTTTTCATTTAGTAATTTCTCTATTATCTTATATCAATGTGTTATGATGATCCTCTCCATCACGCCTCGGATTTCTGCCTAGGTGAGGTGTGACAATACTATCCTTACTATCCGAGCTCACAAGCAAGAAAAGAACCTCCACCACTACAAAAGAAAACAAAAAACACATGGTTATCTCAGTAACAATTCTTATGCTACACAAAAAATATCTTTTCGGAGCCAACCATGACAAACCCACGATAATTCTTACAACCTTTTTCAAATGGAAAACCATGATCCATGTTTTTAAAAAAGCAAAAAAGTTGTTTGTTGAGCAGGTAATGACTGAGACATTTGGCCTTTGGCATCCCATGGGATACAATATCTTAGAAAAAGTTGTTTGTTGAAGAGGCAGTGACCGAGACATTTAGCCTTTGGAATACTATGGGATACAATATCTTAGTAAAAAAGGATACAAAAAAGTTCTTGCTACAAGAGAACAAAACAAAAACTAACTTTCATCAATCATTTTTCTCAAAACACTCAATAGATTTACTTGCTCAAAAGGAATTTTATGACATAAATAAATCACCGAAGAAAGGGAGAGAAAACAAAGAGTCTTTGATTTTTTGGGGAGTAAAAAGTCCTGGTGCAACTCCCCATTCACTTTCGCCCTATTTATAGGAAAAGAAAATGGGTTAATGGTATACACTTGGAAACGGCACATTGGGCCAACACACTGCATATCACGCGCGTAACTTCCTACCACCCATCAAGTCAGGCTAAGGCTGGATGGAGTAAGGATGCATCACTCACCAACCATCTCAGCACCACGTCAGCTTTCTCTCTCTAACTTTATCACTCACCTTTTAACCGTTTTAACACTCACCTTTCATACCAAACTCACCCTACACAACATTTTTTTTTATTTAATTTACTTTCATTCATAAATTAAAAACGTAAACGTACGAAATTAATAAAAACGTTAACTAAATAAAAACTTTTATTCGTAGATTAAAAAACTTAAACGATACATTAAAAAATAAAAACGATACGATACATAGAAAAATAAAAAACGATACGATACATAGAAAAATAAAAAACTTAAACGTAAACTAATACTGCAAGTTATACTTCGCCTTGATCTTTGCCCTTATTTCATCCATTGCCTTCCGTTGGTCCCCGGTCAAGTGATAATTTTTTAGAGAGAATGTATATAATTAGGAATAGTTGTGTATAAAAATGGAAGAAGTAGTGTGTATTTATAGGTAAAAAAGGGGTGTTTTTTTTAAAAAAAGTTTTTTTTATAAACCAAATGGTTTGAAAACATGTGGGGCCGAATTAAACACTCACTATCGGTGAGTCGTTCGCCATTAAACCCACAACTCGCGCGCGAGTTTTGTCCACCGGAATAAGAAAATGGGAGTGACTCTCCCTTTTAATGGTGAGTTATGTTGTTCATATGCAGCTGAAAGAACGAATTCACACGCAAATGAATGACAAGTAACATCAAGGTGACGCAATAAACAACCGAAAAGACGATTATGACGCCACTTGAGCGTCAGTTTGACCAAATTCAAATCGCTTCAAAAATATTTTCTCATGTTTCCCCACATAAACAGCTAATGTAACTTTATCAAAATACGGCTCAAACGCCGCCGACGGAGTACAACTTTCATTTCGCAATAATTATAAATCAGACCAAAGTAGGCCTTGAAGTGTGTGTCATGGGGACTTCGTTATTACCCTAATAGTCTTTATCACTATTAAGTCCAGCATCATTTCATGGGACCAAGATATAATGCTAGACTATAGGACCTTGATAGCGTATGGAGAATAGTCGCAGAAGTCCACTAATCGCACGCCAAAATTGAGCCAATTATTGACACTTTGATAAAGCCAAATACAATAAGAAAGAATTTCCATGTCAAAGATGCCCCTAGGGCCGCACACGCAACGCGTGACAGTAGGAGACACACGATGAGACAGACACGACCATATACGAACCATACTGAGCCAAAAAGGGAACGCCACATGTCATCCTTGTTTACCATCAGATGATAAACACATGACCTATTTATAGCCATTGATCATCTACTCATGTTTATCCCCAAAATCCTAAATCCTCCTCTATAAATAGAGATATAAATCACTCTTTTCACACATTTCTCATACTCGTTTAAACACAATTATACACACACACGCACACACTTGGTTTGTTTGAGTGTTATCCAAGCTATTAATTCTAATCATATCTTCGGGTTTTTTACCGTTCTACACGATAAACCGGACAACACAACCATCCCAAAACATCTTTTAATTACGTCTTACCTGCTTTACATAAACAGATTCAAATTGAAATGAAATTAGCATTTTTTGTTGAAGTAGAATTTATATGATTTTAATATTTGACGAAAACTTTATGTTAGGTCCTTTGGGGTATCACATCCATGCAATTTGAAAGATGGGTGACAATTTTTGATTTCACATCACTTCAAATCGTGTGAAAGAAACCTAACATGGTGCACATGGAGCATTAATACAAACATTGCGGACTACAAAACTCTATGAAACCTTACCATTATAAAAATAACAAACCAAGTCATATAATTTATAAAGAAAAAAAAACGTAGTCCGATTATAATTCGTCATGTGTTGATCCAGATTATGGTCATTAGTAATGTATATTGACATGTTTTCATCTAAGATTATATTAGAGCTACCTTAAACATATATAAATAGCCTGTTTTTGTATTCGAAATTTTTCGAGAGTTGAGAAAGTTATAATTGTATTAATTAGATTCACTAAATAAGTGAGTACAAATGATTAAATAGAAATTACAAAGACAAAACCCTAAGGTTGCGTTTAGTTGAAGAATTTTTTTCATAATTTTGTGTTTTCAAATTTGTAAAAAAAGGAGGAATTTTATTTTCCATAAAACATAGAAAACGCGTTCATGTAATATTGTTTTCCATTCTCAAGAAAACAAAGAGGGTTACAAAGAAAACAAGGAAAACAAAAAAAAATGTTTTGTAGTTTCCCTTATTAATTTTGAAAATGCATGTTTTGTGTTTTGTAGAGAATTTTGTTAGAAAACAATGATTTAAACGCGATATCTGTTTTCCTTGTTTCCACAAAATATTTTGTAGAAAACAAAGATGTTTCCCCCCAATTAAACGCACCCTGAGTGCTATACAAAAAAACTAAAGGGCCTAAACTAGTACGGACCGGGCCTATTGGCATTATTAGCTAACAATCTCTCCCAAACTCATAATACCACAACGGTAAACATTAAGAATTTGTCAAACAAAAAGAAATTTAAAATGCAAATCAAACGCATAGTGGAGTGTCCCAAAGTGCAGACTCTGTGCTAGACGAAGTCTCAATCCAAAAGCGATTGCAAACGAACGAACTAGGTCGATGCAAAACCAAAAGCGATTGCAAAATCAAAGTAGAACAACACAAATACGGAGATGACCGAGAGCAGACAGGCACACAGATGCAGACAGAGCAGATTCAGATAGACAGATGCAGGTTCAAAAGAGAGAGATCCGAACAGAGGTAGACGAAAAGCAGGTGGATAGATGCAGATTCAGCAATGAGATCCGAGCAGAGGTAGACGAAGAGGAGATGCAGACAAATCAGATTCAGGCAGACAAACACAAAAACATGAGGTAACCAGATGCGAAAACAAAACAGATTGCTAATGTCGAGATGCAACACCTAACTACTCAAGACGTAGTCATATTAGTTAAGACTATTGCAACAACGTCACCAACACAAATGCAAAACCAAATATATCCAAACCAATCTCCAATTCTTCAAACCACGAATCCAATACCAATACCAATACGCCAAACCACTAAACCAATAAACGTATGATTAAATCGTAACAAACCGAATTTACCGATGAACCAAAGAGTATCGAACATGAACATAATAACTTCCGAACATAATAAGGTACCAATACGAACCAACGTAAAATAATCATACTACCTTTTCGTTTTTCAATACATGACAACATGCAAACAAAGTAATCCACTAGTATGCATTAATGCATACTAATTAAAATAAACTTACCTCATCGGGCAATTATTTCTTACAAATAATCCATTCAGTGTGCTTCAACCAAAGATCCAATAAAATTAATATCATCCAAAGCCAACCAAAACTTACTGGAACAATGTGCAAAACGTTCAAGAATTATAGAATCAATAGAATCGGACAGTCAAACATCGCACGCCAAGAACCAATCCAACCATAAACTTTTTTTTCATAGCTCTTGATACCATGTAGATATCAAAAGGAAAAATAATAATTATATTAATCAGATTCACCAAATAACTGAGATTACAAATGATCGGTGTTGCAAAAATCAGCCTAGGTTGCCGATTAATCGGCGCCTAGGTGCTAGGCGGGGATTAATCGCCCGGATTTTTATTAATCGGCCTTATTAATCGGTTTGGTCAAGAATCGGTCAACATACCGATTAATCAGATAAAAATCGGCTAAATCGGGCATAAATCCGACAAAAATCGGCTAAATGGACCAACTCGGTTACGGATAAAATCGGCCTAATCAGGCATAAATCGGCCAAATCGAAAAAAGATCGACAAAATCGGGCTAGAGTTTAAAAAATTTATAATCACTAGGTGGTACCTAGCCGACCTGCTAACGCCTAACAATTTTTGCAACCTTGTAAATGAGTAAATAGAAAATACAAAGACAAAACACTAAGTGTGCTACACAAGAAAACTAAAGGACCTAAACTAGTACGGGTCGGGCCTATTGACATTATTAGCTAACAATGTAAACATCTTTCTAAATTTTGCAAGCAATCGAGCATGTGACAGACACCTGATATTCTATTTTGATGTCAGGATTGCAGATAGGGCAAAGCATCGAGTCAAGGTCGATTATATGTTTGTCAAGATTGGACCTGGTTGGGAGCCTTTGATTGCAAACATGCCAAGACACGATGTTAATTTTTGAAGGAAGAAGCTTATTTCGTATCGTAGATTGTATTGTAGTATTGTTCGATATATTTGAGATGTCCTATGCATTGATTTAACCAAGGTTGCAAAAATCGTGAATCGTTAGCCGGGCGGTCGACCACCTTGTAGCTTGTAATCGGTCAAGGCGGGATTAATCGGCGATTAATCGGATTGGTATTTTTGGCAAAATTGGGTATTTCTGGCAAGTTTTGTGTATTTCCGTTGAGTTTTAGATATTATTGGCAAGTTTTTTTCTAAAAAACAACTTGTAATAAATTTAAACAGTTAATATAAGTGATCAAAACAAGTTTACGGTGAGTTTTAGGTACTTCTGGCAAGATTAGAAGGTTTCCGGCAAGTTTGACCACCGTTTACCACCGTTGATCGCCGTTGACAATGGGTGACCTATTTGTTTGACCCTGTTACATTAATCGAAAAGGTTGGTGGCCTTGTAGCGTCTAATCGACGATTAATCGGCCTTGTAGACCTTGTTTTGCAACACTGGATTTAACTGAGAAGCACCTTGAAGGGTCATGTGTCATGTTTTATACTCGAGTTAAGGTTCACCAAAAGATCTTGTAACTCAGATAGCTCCATATTTTCTTCCAGATACCTAACTGTTCTTCACCAAGACCAATGGAATGTCGGCTCAACAAGAGGAATAATGGCCTGTGTGAATGTGAGATTGGACTACTATTAAATTACAAAACCTCAAGATGATGGAAGAAACTATTAACATTAGTAATATTGGCTGCTCAATGTGAGGAGTAGAGGAGAGGGGCGCTCAATAACAAGGCTATTTATTGTTTTTAACCGGTATAATCGAGGAATGTGTCTCGAAGCTAAAGAGGGCCCACCTAGCTAGTTATCATGCCAAAATGAAGTGTTCCTCCCATTTCCATGTTTCTTCTTAAATAATATTGGGAGATTAATCCCAACATTGTTAAGATCACCTTTTAACTTTGATATTTGAGACCAAGTAACCAACAATTGTTAACATATAAAGTCGTTTAGGATACCGCCTCACAATCCATGAAATGAACGAACGACTCTACACCAAAGAGCATTTTCCTTGATACGAAATCTCCACCACCATGTGGCAAGCAATGATTGAATTCTCTCCATGAGGCTCCCAATTCAAAGACCACTATATTTTTAGGGTGAAACTAGTTTCTTTCAAGTAATCCATAAGATTTTTCCATCTTCCAAATTCTCGCATCAAAAATACCTCCTTCGAATGCTTTTGACTTTATGAATAGTCTTCTTAGGAGCTTTGAAGATTGAAAAGTAATAAACTCCCAAGCTAGCAAGAACTGTGGTATATCATATATCATAACACGGGGTCGATTCTTGGATCTGGCTAGTTTCTAGAGAGAGAAACACTTAAGAGAGAATATCTTAGAGA
>BQNB010009327.1:14049-87134 GCA_026074375.1 Tanacetum coccineum | reverse complement strand
GGATCGAAACTCTTTGCGGTAACTCCTTTTCATAAATCTAAGGGTCTTCCCAAGATCGATAAGACACATGCTGTGTCAAAACCAGTCACTTAAAACTCGGTACCCACACCACAAGAATCAAAAGTTGTGAACAATGACAAGGTGATTGCCCTATGAATGTTTAAGATTAATCCTTTTAAGCCTTCTAGGGAAGAAAAATATGTTCCTAACAAAGTTTGAGCAAGCGTCGGGAAAAATTCGATCACTGTTTCACAACCTCATGCCATCCCTAAGAAAGATGTTAATTCTGACTCAAATGGTTTATCTTTTACAGGAGTAGACAACACTGCTAAGACCAGAAGGCCACAGCCTAGGAGCAATACAAAGAATGATAGGGTCCCCTCTGCGTCTAAGAGTAGTTGCAGCAAGAATAAAGAAGTTGAAGTAGAAGAACACCCTAGGAATTTACTGCTTTCTAAGAATAAGAAACATATGTCATCTGAATGTAATCACGTTAAGCTTGCTATTCGGAATGATAAATCTGAAGTTGTTTGTGCTATGTGTAAGCAATGTTTAATTACTGCTAATCATGATGTATGTGTGCTTAATTATGTGAATGACATGAATTCTCGTGGTAAGAAACATAAGGCAAATGTTTCAAACACTGAAAATCAAAAGAAACAAAAGCCAAAGGTTATGAAACCTAAGAAAGTAGGGTCCAATGAAAGACTTGCTTCACCTAAGCCTAGTAAACCTAGATCTTGCCTTAGGTGGTCACCAACTGGAAGACTTTTTGACCTTAAAGGAAAAATAATCGCATCCAGTGAATCTGAGAGTCAATCTGACTGCTCTAATGGTGATAATGCATGTACTTCTAACCCTCCGGAACCTATAATCAAACGGTTTCCAAATTCTACTTCTTTTCTTGGAAGGTTATCCAAATTTGTTTATGGTGCGTCGGCTCGGGTTGTTCCAAGCATATGACCAGGAATCTAAAGCTTCTCATCAATTTCGTCTGGAAGTTTTTGGGAACTGTTCGCTTTGGAAATGATCATGTTGCTGCAATTCTGGGTTTCGGTGATCTTCAATGGGGAAATATTTTGATCACCAGGGTTTATTTCGTTGAGGGCTTGGGGCACAACATGTTCTCGGTTGGGCAGTTTTGTGATTCAGATTTAGAGGTCGCTTTCAGAAGAAATACATGTTTCGTTAGAAACTTAGAAGGAGTTGATTTGTTAAAAGGAAATCGCACAACAAACCTTTACACCATCATTCTCCATGAAATGGCCTATGCATCCCCAATTTGCCTCATGGCTCGTGCAACTTCCACCAAGTCATGGTTATGGCATCAACATTTATCCCACCTTAATTTTGACACCATAAATGACCTTGCCAAAAATGATCTTGTCACAGGTCTTCCAAAATTCAAATATCATAAAGAACATCTTTGTCCTTCATGTGAGCAAGGAAAAAGCTAAAGGGCACCTCACCCACCCAAACTAGTTCCAAATTCTAAGCAGAGGTTACACCTTCTTCATATGGATTTGTGTGGTCCAATGAGAATTGCAAGCATAAATGGAGCGAGAGTTTCAAATGCTTTCAACCATCCCCCTTGTACTTTCATTATTATTCTCTACGACTTCTAAAGTAAATGGTCAACTTAGAACTCGGTATCCAAAGAAAGGAAAATGTTCATTTATGTACATTTATCCTAAACAACGGGAAGCTCATATCTTCTCGGTCTTGAGCAAAGTCATATAAACAATCAAAGTTTTGAATGCTCAAGAGAAGTTCTAAGGAAAATGATGGTAAATAAGATATATCTCACATATTTTCCTGTTGAGCACAATTTTTTTAAGATATTCTCAAAAAGAAAATTTCAAATTCTTTTAAAATTGTGTGCTCAACAAACTCCCACTCCAAGTTTTCAATCTATTCGATAATTGAGGGGGAGTATAATAATATGATTCATTCTGTTTTTTTTTTTTTTTTTTTTTATGCTTGCACTCCTGTTCTCCCCTGGACTTTGTTAGGCTCATTGTGAATTCGGACTTTACTTGTTTTTAATTCACTATTGTCAAAAATTGTAAACCTCAATATGCATTTTTTGAGGGAGAATAGTGATTAAATGTGATCAAACGGATTAATAAGGATTACGATTCAAATCTATAAGTGCGTTCCAAATCCTCGCATGTGCTAAACTCTTTCATAATAGTGTAGGGGGAGCTTTTTGGTAACTCTGGAAACTCTCAATGTGTCTCAAATGATTTCTCAGACACGTTGATTGATTTTTCATCAAATGGTTTTATGGATCTTCATGGCAATATCTCAAAGACCGACCAACTGTTATTTCTCAGGGAGTTATAAGGCGGTTAAGGTTAGGTATATTCGTTCCATGATCCAGCCAGAACCGGAGGGATCTGCCCAGGAACACTCCATTAGATAGAGTAGAAGTCCTAGGTATGATTGAAAAAAAAAAGGAGTAAAGTGAGATTGGGAAGAATGTTATCCAAGGCATGAGTTATCACCAGAACAATCCCAACAAGGTGATAATGAGGACGCGTTGGTTTAACATTGAAGGGGTTGAAGAATGAAAAAGAATTGAATGGATAAAGGGTGTAAAGAAAGAAGCCCTCCATACAACCTTAGGCAGAAACCGGGTCAATGCATAATCTATCGGTAATCACAAAGATGATTCTGATATTGAAGACAAGTCATCATGGACCCAGTGATGCAATGCACAACCCTCCCTAGCCACTCAGAATCTCTCAAAAGATTTCTGTTTCATTTCTCACGGAGTTCATCTCATTTCTATCGGCTTTCTCATTCCGAGATCGTTGATATTGAAAAGGTGGCAGTCCGCTCCAGCCTCCGATTACCAAATAACAAATGTGCACTTATAGAGTCTAGAGCCAACGAGATCCATCAAAAATCTCACTAGGACACAAATTCCAATATACAAAATGTTGTACATCATTATACATCATTTGGTATCATTAAGTCCTACGCATTATCCTTGTGATAATTGCCAGAACATCAGAGTGATACTCTTTAGTATTCACAGTGAAGATGGAAATCCTTCTTGAGCCAACATCAAACAAGCTCTTGGTAGGTGACTTGCGAGATTCTATATGAATCAAACTTGTGTCAACTGGAAAGAAACGATGGTGAGATTCTACATGAATCAAACTTGTTCCAGTAATATGAATTGACGACTCAATCAGAAAGATAGTAACTATCTGATTCACTCTTACCGTGTTGTCTGCTTTGAGACGCTCCGGTAACGAGAACGGCTAGTGCAGCTGCGAAACCCTGTCAAGGAGATTCTTTTGAATTCTACCTGATCACAGGCAGTATTTATACTGATTAACGGGGAACCGTGGTTATTGCAACCATATTCGACGAAGTGACAAAGACACTTTCGTCCATATATGTTTATCTCTAACCTATACTTGCAGGTTTTCCTGACGGTAGCAGCTTCTAGTCCATGACGAGTCAAGATTCAAGACCTCATGCTCAATCCACAAAGATTAATACATGATGAAAGCTCAAACTATCAAAGTCTTCCGCAATCTCTGATGAACAAGCACTTCCTCATAAGAACATTTTGTGGTACAAGTAATCATGTTAAAAGAAAATGTTGAGGGAGATTGTTAGCAAGCTTTCAAGATCTTGAGCATGAGGGTGGAGACACAAGATCGCAAGGCGGCATAAAGATTCAAGGATAAAGATTTAGATATCTCAGTAGTCAAGACAAATCAAGGCCAAAGACCACGATATCAGTATTTTGTCAAAGTATATCAAGTTAAAGATCAAGATCCAAGATCACAAGCATGCAAATGGAACTTCAAAAGGAATTCCCAAGAATACAAGGCTCCAAGTCTCAAGACGTCACAAGAAGGATCCACAATTGAATGACCACCCCTTAGGGGGAGATTGTTAGCCGTGTATTTATTAAAGTGATGGTCATTAAATATTCCCGAGCCTTGTATAAGTAAATCGTAGTTTTCGGGAATTTAGTTAAGCTAGTTGGGCCTAGTTGTCGGGCTCAAGCCCATTTGTTCTATGTACTGGCCCAACTCAAAGCCTACAAGAATAGTCCATCTCTTGGAACTATTTAAAGCCCTCTCCAAGTGTGGAGAGGGTGTTGCTTCTCATTTTTCTTTTGTGAATCAAGTAACCATTTTTCTTTGTTTTTTACTTTCTCTCTCTAAAATCTATTTTTCTTATTTTTGTGTTTTGGTGATGAAATGATATCCTAACAGATCCCAAAGGAGGTAAAATAACGGGTAAAGGTAAAATCAAAACTGCTAATTTAGACTTTGATGATGTTTATTTTGTAGATGAACTTAAGTTTAACCTTTTCTCTATCTCACAAATGTGTGACAAGAAAAATAGTGTCCTTTTTACTGAGTCTAAATGACTTATCTTGTCTCCTAGCTTTAAGCTTCTTGATGAAAGTCAAGTTGTACTTAGAGCTCCTAGAAAAGATGATATGTACAGCTTGGATTTAAAGAACATTGTTCCTTCTTATAACAACTCGCAATTTTCATCAATGTAAATATTCATCTATGAAGTTAGATGCAATGTACTATCTATCTATTATATATGAACCACCTTTTTCAGGGATATTTTTCACTTTATTACATTACTTACATTACCAATATCTCAATATGCAACGCAACTTGCATAACTAAAGTTAACGAGCTCATGCAACCTATCTATGGCAATCCTATCTACATATATGTCAAGCAAACATCATAATATGTCAAGTCAATATCTTAATATCCCTTTTACAAAGTAAAATTATCAATAAATGTACCTTTTGCAACGTTATTCAAGACAGGCTTTAAACTGATATTGTATTACCTCTAAATCTCCTAATTCATTTAAGTTAATATCTTAAAGTAAAATGGCACATGCTTTCTAAAGCTATAATGACATGTATTATAACATCTCATTTGAAATATAAACTCTATCCCTCACCCTTTAATTTCATAAATCTCATGGATGATGTGCTGTGTCACCTTTTTCTTTTGTGTCATATCTAAAGACAAGATATATTTGACTATTTTATCTTATGTCTTGGTTTCTTAAGCTTGCAGTAGTTTTTTCCTTAATATACTTATCAACCTTGATACGTGACAGCATCTACCACATGCCACCATCCTTTGAGAAACAAATTAGCCACTATGATCAGTTTTCTCTTGCTAGCAACCATCTTTGACTAGCAAATACCACCAACTAGTAAACACCATAATATATTTACACGCACCAACTTAGTGATTTTCCTTTATTCACACGCAGCTACCTGCATGGCAACGCAAGTGACACGTCCTTTGTCTTGGGCTTTATCTATCTACGATCGTCTTTAACAGATTATTCATTCTTGTTCAAACTATGACAAACACCTCCCTCACACCCTCATCATCATCACGTCACACCCTTGGCCATCAAGGCTTCACCTCCTTGTCACTCCAATGTATGTTGTGCCTTCACCACATCCCTCCACCTCTCAAACTAGTTATCTTAGCTATCCTTGTTCCACACTTCAATGTATATCAAACCTTGGTGACAGTTTGATCACTATAACATAGGAACAAAACCCTCTCACATCAAACTCACATCTAAAACTCTAGTACACGCCTACACTCCTTTTATTTTTGTTAATGACAACTCCAAATATTAAGACTTTTTATAGTATTTTTTTTCTCTCTTGTCAATGCAAACAAACAACAGTGAGCCAAGAAGAGATGGATGCGCCACTCACTGGGTTTGAGCCATCAAACACAACTCAAGTTATGGCATTTATGTTCAACCAATTCGTTCTTGTATTTATGACCATGCATAGTTTTGGGTTCACATGGATCATTCAAGTTGGTGTTCATACGTTTTGATGTGTTATCGTCTTGCTCATGATAGCGATCATTTGGGTATGGTTCATGCCGGTGTTGTTCAAGTTAGAACTTGTCCAGGTTGTTTTGATCGGCTCATATTCGGGTTAAACATTTTGGTTTTGTTCATTGTTGGGTCGTGGTTTGTAACTGATGGTGTGCGTTTCGGGTTGATCTTCAATCTTGTGCTCATGTTCGTCTTTTTATCTCGATCGTTTAACTAGGAGGTTGCGTGACGTGGTTGTTTACTATCATTTTGACTATATCAACCTTCTTTGTTAAGATTGTGATAAAGTCATCAGCTTACATTTTGGAATATTTATTACATCTACCTATCAGGTGAAGTTCATAACCTCGCCTTTACTTATTTACATGTTTTATAAACCCGTGAGGGGGATACATGCTTGTTTACAAACTCTTTTACATACTCGTTTATCTTATAACAATGTGATTACTTTTCAAAGACTTAATAAGTTCATAACCTCACATTTTAATCTTTTGAATGCTTTATAAACCCGTGATACCTGTTATAAACTATGAATACAAGTGTTTTCTAAATTGTATGCTATATTGATATATTTTTGCCTAAATACATGAAAATATCTCTTTGGGTAGTATCTCCCAATATCTCTTCAATATCTCTTTGGGTAGTATCTCCTAATATCTCTTTAGGTAGAATCTCCTAATATCACTTCAATATCTCTTTGGGTAGTATCTCCCAATATCTCTTCAATATCTCTTTGGGTAGTATCTCCCAATATCTCTTCAATATCTCTTTGGGTAGTATCTCCCAATATCTCTTTAATAGCTCTTTAGATAGTGACTCCTAGTATATCTTTTGGGAAAGGTTCCCGGTTCTATTAAGTTAAATATGTGGTTCATGAGTTTAGGGTAATAATAATGTTCTCCATGATAATACTGCTCTTTATAATAATACTGCTCCCCATGATAATACTGTTCTCCATGATAATAATACTCTCCATAATAATATTGTTCCCCATGATAATATTGTTCTCCATGATAATAATATTCTCTATGATAATACTGTTCTCCATGAGAATAATGTTCTCCATGATAATTGTCCCTGTAAAGCAAATATTTCCATTATGATAATTTGTATTCAACTATTACATTTCAAACCTATGAATTTCACTCAACCTTTGAGTTGATTCTTTTTAGCATGTTTATCTCAGGTAATTGAGCAACTTATGGCATGGAGTGACATGGACTTGAAGATGGCTAAAACTTGTTATCATTCACATTTCATGTTTCTAGATTTTGGGACCTGCCTTTGTAAAAATCTAATTTTAAATGAATGATAACATATCTTTTAAAAACGTCTCTTTTGAGTCGTTTTCTATGATTGTGTCTGTGATTCATGAAGTAATACCCCAGATTAGCTTCCGCTGCTATATTACCAAAATGGGGGTGTTACAGATTGGTATCAGTGCTTACGGTTATAGAGAACAAGGGTAAAACCTTAACTATAACTACTTTTCTTTTGCCATCAATGTCCTTCGTACCACTACATTTCGTGAATTGTGAAGTTGCCACTACTTTTTCTGAATAGTAAGTAAAAATACATAACTACTATACTATTATATAAATAACTTATGTTATTTATTATTGGGTTGTTACAGTCGTGTCTTTTTACATCCACCCTTTTATCCCTTCTGATTACGATGTGGAGGATGCTTTTTCTTCTACAAATGCTCCTAACTATATCCCGACTCCACCAAGCTATTCCCCAGTCACACCAGGAAACATCAATCCTGACTCTTCAAATGATTTAACTAAAGATCTTTTATCCTCACTATCTATCTTACCTTTTCACGATGATCCGTATATGAAGGTCATACAAGCATAAGATGCCATTCCACCATCCCAAGTTATTATTGCTCTACCAACTATTTTACCACCATTTCCAGTATTAACAGTATCACCAATGTTTGATTCTTGAGATTCCTTTCCTTCTGAGAAGATTTCATCACCTAAAGACACTTAAACACCTATATCTCCATCTTCATCAGTAGGATCTTCATCACCGGTTAGGTCAACTACACCACCACCAGACTATTTCTTTGATAAATCTATCTTCGCAAAGTTAGATAACTTATTATAGATCATACGGTGACCACTAGGAAGTAAACCAGTCCTCGAGAAACCTGATGAGTTAGATACTTGTTATAATGTTCATCTCTAGAAATAATCATTGAGGATATCCATAGTCTTCTAAACAAGATCCAAGAACTCAAAAACGACAAAGGAAAATCACCAGACTAGATCTATGTCATTTTCTAGAATCCAACCACTAGATGTATGAATAATGACACTTGTCAAAATTTCCTATGTAAATTATATAGACAAGTTATTTATACAGTGGTGATTCCATTATACCTCGTTGTTTCATGATACCAATTTTGTATTTGTCTATCCTATATCCTGTAATATGATGACTCATATCTTTATCCAGGATTACTGTAATTATTTTACTATCCAATTTTCTCAAACCTTTATACCTGGAAACACTAAGCCTCCTATTTGCCTTTGTAAAACTCTGATTCTAAATGAATGATAACGTATCTTTTAAAAACGTCTCTTTTGAGTCGTTTTCTATGATTGTGTCTATGATTCATGAAGTAATACCCCAGATTAACTTCCGCTGCTATATGTCCAAAATGGGGGTGTTACAGATTGGTATCAGAGCTCACGGTTATAGAGAACAAGGGTAAAACCTTAACTATAACTACTTTTTTTGCCATCAATATCCTCCGTGCCACTCCATTTCCCCAAGCAGTGTATGTAAGAAATTTGCTTACCAAATACTACGTAACTATTATAACTTATATTATTTTTCTACCAATTTATTAGAGAGGTGTAATCTTGGAAGTAAGTAGACGTGTGAAAAGAGGCAATTATAATTATGGTGCGCAACATAATTATAAATGCATCACACACGTGAACTTGTGACCTTGATTAGCCTAACATAAAGATCAAATTCATGCCCAGTACCTACCTCTATTCCCAAACAATACCACTACAACTTTCAACTAAATCTCGGGACGAGATTTCTTTAAGGGGTGGAGACTATAACAACTCACAATTTTCATCAATGTAAATATCCATCTATTAAGTTAGATGCAATGTACTATCTATCTATTATATATGAACCACCTTTTTCAGGGAAATTTTTCGCTTTATTACATTACTTACATTACCAATATCTCAATATGCAACACAACTTGCATAACTAAAGTTAATGAGCTCACGCAACCTATCTATGGCAATCCTATCTACATATATGTCAAGCAAAGATCATAATATGTCAAGTCAATATCTTAATATCCTTTTTACAAAGTACATTACTCATATAATGTAACATTTGCAACGTTATATCAAGACATGCTTTAAACTGTAATCGTATACCTCTAAAACCCTAACTCCATGTAAAGTTAATATCTAAAATAAATGCACAAGCTACTAAAGCATATGTACAAGTTATATAACATCTCATTTGAAATATAAACTCTATCCGTCACCCCTTAATTTTGGAAATCTCATAGATGATGTGCCGTGTCACCTTTTTCTTTTGTGTCATATCTAAAGACAAGATATATTTGACTATTTTATCTTATGTATTGGTTTCTTAAGCTTGCAAAATTTTCTAAATTTCATATCAACTTGATACGTAACAGCATCTACACATGCCACCATCCTTTGATAAACAATTAGCCACAATGAAAGTTTTATCTTGCTAGAAACCATCTTTGACTAGCAAATACCACCAACTAGTAAACACCATAATATATTTACACGCACCAGCTTAGTGATTTTCCTTTATTCACACGCAGCTACCTGCATGGCAACGCAAGTGACATGTCCTTTGTCTTGGGCTTTATCTATCTACGATCGTCTTCAACAGATTATTCATTCTTGTTCAAACTATGACAAACACCTCCCTCACACCCTCATCATCATCACGGCACACCCTTGGCCATCAAGGATTCACCTCCTTGTCACTCCAATGTATGCCGTGCTTTCACCACATCCCTCCACCTCTCAAACTAGTTATCTTAGCTATCCTTGATCCCCACTCAAAGGTACAAACCTTGGTGACCAAGTTTCGATCACTATAAATAGAACCAAACCCTCTCCACTTCGAACTCACATCTAAAACTCTAGTACACGCCTACACTCCTTTTATTTTTGTTAACGACAACTCCAAATATTAAGACTTTTTATAGTCTTTTTTTTCTTGTCAACGCAAACAAACAACAGTGAGCCAAGAAGAGATGGATGCGCCGCTCACTGGGTTTGAGCCATCAAACACAACTCAAGTTATGGCGTTTATGTTCAAGCAATTCGTTCTTGTGTTCACGACCATGCATAGTTTTGGGTTCACATGGATCATTCAAGTTGGTGTTCATACGTTTCGATGTGTTATCGTCTTGCTCATGATAGCGATCATTCTAGTCGTATACGATGAGAAATGAAGGTTTAAAAGTCATAGGATTGAAGTCTTGAAGCCCTATACTCGCTTAAGCCACACGAAATCAAAACAACACCATACGCTTATTTTTCGATCATTTCCATCCATTACATGCATCTTGCAAATTATAAGTCCCAAAACTTGTTCAATATACCCCCTAATATATTCTTAGAACACCTAGTATCTGGCCTCTAAGGTTTCATAACCCCAAATTTATTGCTAACACACATTTTCCTTTTACATAAAATCATAAATCTTTGTCAGGTCATTTTTGAGCTGTTTGTAACTTTGATTTATCTTAACAACGAAGATGAGTTTTGGATAACTTAAACTAATTCAAGATACTCTAAACCTATAAAAATAGGCCCTAACTCGATCTCTAACCCATCTAATTGTTGACCTCAAAACTGTCCCCAAAAATCTGCACAAACCCTTTTGTGCACTATTTTCAGCCACACTTTCACACCCTTAAAACTTTTGATTTCTAAACAAAACTTATCAAACTATTTATATATGATATTAGGCCATATTAGTGGCTATAACATGTTACAAATTCATACCTTGAATCAAAGTATAGCCCTCTCAAAATCGTGACCTATGTTCGTCCAAAAACATGTATTTTCCAAAATTTCACTAAGTGTTTTTTCTACTTATTTTAAGCTACAACTCTTAAACAATATATAGGCTTTTCCAATACGATAAATATAACTTATATTTAAAAGTTTAGAAACCAACTTTAAGGATCCTAACCCATTACATGTTCAATTCGACTATTAAAAATCCTAAAATGACCCATTCGACCCATTTTGTTCTACACTCATCCTTGTAAGATCAAATCTCTTTATAAAACTTCTTATTATGATCCTAAACCACTAAACATCCGTCCTTAAAATCCCTCCTAATCTTGCTAAAACTCAATTTCCATTTTCACATAAAATAACGAATTCAACGTATAAAGCCATTTTCACGCCTTTCTAATTCGTGATCTCTTTTCACAACCCCTATCCAATTTTTGATATGTTATTCACCACCTAGGAGACTCCAAAATCCTAAAAGATTAGCCCTTTATTCGATTCCTAACTTGTTCTTTTGTCGCTACCAAATCTGTCTCAACACACCTATTTTTCCAAAAATCTTTCTAAGAGTTTTTCTAAATTAAAGGTAGAGGGACTGTTTTTGTCATTCTATAAACTTATAAAACCAGGGTAAAACTTGTAAATTTCTTAAATTATAAGTTAATGTACTAGTTTTGCCATATTTTAAAGTATAAGGTATAAATTGTCAATTACCCATTTTGCAAGGTTAAAAATATAAACATCTTTATTTATAAGAACATATCCAAATCCTAAATAAATATACGGTATCACAATACTAGGGAGCTTCATATTAAGGGGTTTCATCTTGGTATAACGTTTTGACTGAGTTGTTGGGTTTACGATTTAAAGTGTCATAGCTTCTCAAACGTTTACTGAATGACTTCTGAAATATGATGGCCCGAACGGTGATTCAATAATTCCAAACTTTCCAATCAAACTCATAACAATATTAAACTCTTAGAACCAAAGTTCTAGAGTACAATCTTTCTAAAACTTGACATATTTACTCAGGTTGCGTGACGTGGCAGTTTACTATCATTTTGACTACATCAACCTTCTCTGATAAGATTGTGATAAAGTCATCATTTTACATTTTGAAATATTTATTACCTCTACCTATCAGGTGAAGTTCATAACATTGCCTTTACTTATTTACATGTTTGATAAACCCGCGAGGGGGATACATGCTTGTTACAAACTCTTTTACATACTCGTTTATCTTATCACAATGTGATTACTTTTCAAAGACTTAATGAGTTCATAACCTCACATTTCAATCTTTTAAATACTTTATAAACCATGAATACAAGTGTTTTCTAAACTATATGCTATCCTGATATATTATTGCCTAAGTACATGGAAATATCTCTTTGGGTAGTATCTTCCAATATCTCTTTGGGTAGTATCTCCCAATATCTCTTTGGGTAATATCTCCCAATATCTCTTTGGGTAATATCTCCCAATATCTCTTTGGATAGTAGCTCAAAATATCTCTTTAATAGCTCTTTAGATAGTGACTCCTAGTATATCTTCTGGTAAAGGTTCTCGGTTCTATTAAGTTAAATATGTGGTTCATGAGTTTAGGGTAATAATACTGTTATCCATGATAATACTGCTCTCCATAATAATACTGTTCTCCATGATAATAATGTTCTCCATGATAATACTGTTCTCCATGATAATAATGTTCTCCATGATAATTGTCCCTGCAATGCGAATATTTCCATTATGATAACTTGTATTCAACTATTACATTTCAAACCTATGAATTTCACTCAACCTTTGTGTTGACCCTTTTTATGAATGTTTATCCCAGGTAATTGAGCAACTTATGGCATGGAGTGGCATGGACTTGAAGATGGCTAAAACCAGTTATCATTCATACTTAATGTTTCTAGATTTTGGGACCTGCCTTTGTAAAACTCTGATTTTAAATGAATGATAACGCATCTTTTAAAAACGTCTCTTTTGAGTCGTTTTCTATGATTGTGTTTGTGATTCATGAAGTAATACCCCAGATTAGCTTCCGCTTCTATATTTCCAAAATGGGGGTGTTACAGAGTGGTATCAGAGCTCACAGTTATAGAGAACAAGGGTAAAACCTTAACTACTTTTCTTTTGCCATCAATGTCCTCCATGCCACTACATTCCGTGAATTGTGAAGATGCCACTACTTTTTCCAAATAGTATGTAAAAATACATAACTACTATACTATTATATAAATAACTTATGTTATTCATTATTGGGTTGTTACAGTCATGTCTTCTTATACCCACCCTTCTATCCCATCTGATTACGATGTGGAGGATGCTTTTTCTTCTACAAATGCTCCTAACTATATCCCGACTCCATCAAGCTATTCCTCAGTCACACCGGGAAACATCTCTCCTGACTCTTCACATGATTTAACTAAAGATCTTTTATCCTCACTATCTATCTTACCTTTTCACGATGATCCGTATATGAAGGTCATACAATCATACGATGCCATTCCACCATCCCAAGTTATTATTGCTCTACCAGCTGTTTTACCATCATTTCTAGTATTATCACTATCACCAATGTTTGATTCTCGAGATTCCTTTCCTTCCGAGAAGATTTCATCACCTAAAGACACTAAAACACCTATATCTTCATCTTCATTAGTAGGATCTTCATCACCGGTTAGGTCAACTACACCACCACAAGACTATTTCTTTGATAAATCTATCTTCGCAAAGTTAGATAACTTATTATGGATCAGACGGCGACCACTAGGAAGTAAACCAGTCCTCGAGAAACCTGATGAGTCAAATACTTGTTATAATGTTCATCTTTAGAAATAATCATTGAAGATATCCAGAGTCTTCTAAACAAGATCCAAGAACTCAAAAACGACAAGGGAAAACCACCAAACTAGATCTATGTCATTTTCTAGAATCCAACCACTAGATGTATGAATAATGACACTTGTCAAAATTTGCTATGTAAATTATATAGACAAGTTATTTATACAGTGGTGATTCCATTATACCTCGTTGTTTCATGATACCAATTTTGTATTTGTCTATCCTATATCCTGTAATATGATGACTCATATCTTTATCCGGGATTACTATAATTCTTTTACAATTTGATTTTCTCAAACATTTGTACCTAGAAACACTAAGCCTCCTATTAAATCACTCATTCCATGATCTTCGTATTCTAAAATTTTCCGTTATATACTGCAACGTAATAACAAGTAAACACACAAGAATCTATACAATGTCAAATGATTTCAATACCACTAGGTATGAAAGTTTTGACAAAGACTTGTGATAACATTCTTATTCGATGTTGACTTTTAAAGGTTAATGGATAACGATTCTTTACGATCAGAGTGGCGCAGCGGAAGCGTGGTAGGCCCATAACCCACAGGTTCCATAAATCGAAGTATTCCATCCACCCAGGTTCTAACAAGACATATCAGGATCTGGAGAAATTCTATTAGCTGTCATCAAGAGGTGTGGTCTTGGAAATAAGTAGACGTGTGAAAGGAGGCAATTATAATTATGGTGCGCAACATAATTATAAATGCATCACACACATGGACTTGTGACCTTGATTAGCCTAACAAAAAGATCAAATTCATGCCCAGTACCTACCTCTATTCCCAAACAATACCACTACAAAAAACCCCGCCCTTTTTTTTTATCCCTAAATCCCGGGACAGAATTTCTTTAGGGATGGAAGACTATACACTCGCGATTTTTCATCAATGTAAATATCCATCTATTAAGTTAGATGCAATGTACTATCTATCTATTATATATGAACCACCCTTTTCAGGGAAATTTTTCGCTTTATTACATTACTTACATTACCAATATCACAATATGCAACGCAACTTGCATAACTAAAGTTAACGAGCTCACGCAACCTATCTATGGCAATCCTATCTACATATATGTCAAGTAAACATCATAATATGTCAATTCAATATCTTAATATCCTTTTTACAAAGTACATTACTCATATAATGTACCATTTGCAACGTTATATCAAGACAGACTTTAAACCATTATTGTTTACCTCTAAACCCTAATTCCATGAAGAGTTAACATCTAAAGTAAATGTACAAGCTACTAAAGCATATGTACAAGTAATATAACATCTCATTTAAATACACTTTCCCTCCAAAGAAAGATACAAGTTCTTAAAGCATAATGTATAAGTCATTAATGCACAATATCCAAAATAGTCGTTTAACTCCTGTTCCAAAATCTTGGTACAATCTATCAAGTACAAGTTACAAGCAAGTCATATAATTCATTTACAATCCATATTACATCTTATTTCATAAGATTTCATGAAATGAAACCTAGAAACCCTAACCCGAGCTAAATAGTAAACCATGACCCGTTTCTTGGTTCTTATCCATTTTTAACCTCAACCATTACTCAAATAAGTTGTAATAACTTAAATTACAACATTACTAATCACAATCCATCATCATTTCACCAATTATTACAACAATGCACAAGAACTGAACCAAGGAAACCCTAAATGAACCCTAATTGCAAATTCGACCCGTTTATTCATTTTTACCTATTCTAATCACAAACCATTAACCAAATTATGTTCTAAACCTTTAATACAATCCTTCATAATCATATAATCCATCGTTATTAAACAAGTATACATGAAATGCAAGCTTAAAAGCCCTATTCATGCCCTATTGAACCCGCAACACCATTTCTTTCTTTTTGACCCATTTTAAAACTCAACTTTGCATCCAAGCACCTCCATGATGCACCTCCTTCACCTACAAGCAGCTTATGCACCTACTTAGCTTCACCTTGGCCTCCAAGGCCAACATATGCCTCATCACCATGCTAAAACGCCACCACCACCTTAATAACTTAGCTAGTCATCTTCCTTAGCCTCCAAGTCCTTCACCACCACTCTCCACATCACCTAGCTACTGCCTTAGACCTTCCTACTCATCACCTATAGTCCTTGGTCACCAAGTTTGGAGAACACCATATAAACACATGCATGTATGCTTCATTTCTCACATTTCAAACTCAAAACACATATAACACTCTCTCTATACCTACACTAGCAGTAGAAGAACATCCATGGAGTTCATATGAAGGGGTTTTTATTTATTATTTTGTTAAAAAAAAAAAAAGGGGTTCATAGGATTGAAGTCTTGAAGCCCTATACTCGCTTAAGCCACACGAAATCAAAACAACACCAATACGCTTATGTTTCTGATCATTTCATCCATTTCATGCATCTTGCTAATTTAAGTCCCAAAACTTGTTCAATATACTCCTAATATAGTTCTTAGAACACCTAGTATCTGGTCTCTAAGGTTTCATAACCCAAATTATGCTAAAACACATTTTCCATTTTACATAAAATCATAAAATCTTTGTGTCAGGTCATTTTTGAGCTGTTGTAACTTTCGATTTATCTTAACAACGAAGGATGATTTTTGGATATCTTAAACTAAGTTCAAGATACTCTAAAACCCTATAAAATTAGGCCCTAACTCGATCTCTAACCCATCTAATCGTTGACCTCAAAACTGTCCCCATGAAAAAAATAAAAAAAAAAAAAAAAAAAAAAAAAAAATCTGCACAAACCCTTTTGTGCACTATTTTCAGCCACACTTTCACACCCTTAAAACTTTTGATTTCTAAACAAAACTTATCAAACTATTTGCATATGATATTAGGCCATATTAGTGGCTATAACATGTTACAAATTCATACCTTGAATCAAAGTATAGCCCTCTCAAAATCGTGACCTATGTTCGTCCAAAAACATGTATTTTCCAAAATTTCACTAAGTGTTTTCTACTTATTTAAGCTTCAACTCTTAAACCAGATTATGGGCTTTTCCAATAAGATAAATATAACTTATTTAAAAGTTTAGAAACCAACTTTAAGGATCCTAATCCATTACATGTTCAATTCGACTCTTAAAAACCCTAAAATGATCCATTCGACCCATTTTGTTCTACACTCATCCTTGTAAGATCAAATCTCTTTATAAACCTTCTTATTATGATCCTAGAACCACTAAACATCCGGTCCTTAAGAATCCCTAGCCTAATCTTGCTAAAACTCAATTTCCATTTTCACATAAAATAACGAATTCAACGTATAAAGCCATTTTCACGCCTTTCTAATTCGTGATCTCTTTTCACAACCCCTATCCAATTTTTGATATGTTATTCACCACCTAGGAGACTCCAAAATCCTAAAAGATTAGCCCTTTATTCGATTCCTAACTTGTTCTTTTGTCGCTACCAAATCTGTCTCAACACACCTATTTTTCCAAAAATCTTTCTAAGAGTTTTTCTAAATTAAAGGTAGAGGGACTGTTTTTGTCATTCTATAAACTTATAAAACCAGGGTAAAACTTGTAAATTTCTTAAATTATAAGTTAATGTACTAGTTTTGCCATATTTTAAAGTATAAGGTATAAATTGTCAATTACCCATTTTGCAAGGTTAAAAATGTAAACTTCTTTATTTATAAGAACTTATCCAAATCCTAAATAAATATACGGTATCACAATAGGGAGCTTCATATTAAGGGGTTTCATCTTGGTATTACGTTCTGACTGAGTTGTTGGGTTTACGATTTAAAGTGCCCTAGCTCCTCAAACGTTTACTGAATGACTTCTAAAATATGATGGCCCGAACGATGATTCAATAATTCCAAACTTTCCAATCAAACTCATAACAATATTAAACTCTTAGAACCAAAGTTCTAGAGTATAATCTTCCTAAAACTTGACATATTTACTTAGGTTGCGTGACGTAGCAGTTTACTATCATTTTGACTATATCAACCTTCTCTGTTAAGATTGTGATAAAGTCATCATTTTACATTTTGGAATATTTATTACCTCTACCTATCAGGTGAAGTTCATAACATTTCCTTTACTTATTTACATATTTTATAAACCCGCGAGGGGGATACATGCTTGTTACAAACTCTTTTACATACTCGTTTATCTTATCACAATGTGATTACTTTTCAAAGACTTAATGAGTTCATAACCTCACATTTCAATATTTTAAATACTTTATAAACTTGTAATACCTGCTATAAACTATGAATACAAGTGTTTTCTAAACTATATGCTATCCTAATATATTATTGCCTAAGTACATGGAAATATCTCTTTGGGTAGTATCTTCCAATATCTCTTTGGGTAGTATCTCCTAATATCTCTTTGGGTAATATCTCCCCATATCTTTTTGGGTAATATCTCCCAATATCTCTTTGGATAGTAGCTCAAAATATCTCTTTAATAGCTCTTTAGATAGTGACTCCTAGTATATCTTCTGGTAAAGGTTCTCGGTTCTATTAAGTTAAATATGTGGTTCATGAGTTTAGGTAATAATACTTTTATCCATGATAATAAAAACTGCTCTCCATAAAATACAGTTTCTCCATGATAATAATTCTCCATGATAATAATTTTCTCCATGATAATAATATTCTCCATGATAATTGTCCATGCAATGCAAATATTTCTATTATGATAACTTGTATTCAACTATTACATTTCAAACCTATGAATTTCACTCAACCTTTGTGTTGACCCCTTTTTATGCATGTTTATCCCAGGTAATTAAGCAACTTATGGCATGGAGTGACATGGACTTGAAGATGGCTAAAACCAGTTATCATTCATACTTAATGTTTCTAGATTTTAGGACCTGCCTTTGTAAAACTCTAATTTTAAATGAATGATAACGCATCTTTTAAAAACATCTCTTTTGAGTCGTTTTCTATGATTGTGTTTGTGATTCATACAGAAGACTGATGAGTGATCCATTGTCACCTATAATTGACTTCTACCCTTACGGTATATATGATCAAATAACTTTTTTATTTTCTTATTTTTTAAAAAAAAGGCTTACGATCAAATAATTAATCTTTAATTTTGGTTAATGCCGATTAATCTTTAGTACTTTGACCAATGTAAAAATTAAATTAAATATGTAAATAACCTTGTTCATTATATGTACATATAGATTTTGACATCGACATGAATGAAAAACCTTTCTCATGGCATCAGCTCTAGAATCTCTGCTCTTGTTTCACAAGACTGAGGTACGTGCATGTTCAATTCATCTCCATGAAAATCAGCATTATATGGTGATGTGACTGATAAATTCAACCAGAAGGTGGAGTGAGGCATGATCTTAATCCTACGCCCCATTATAGACATCTTATGTAAACTTGGTTGTCGATTGAAGAGCACCAAATATCCATCGATTAAGTGCCACTCCACCTTTATAATAAATATACAACCAAGGAACATGCCTTGTATCCGAGCTCAAGATGATGATCACCCTTTAAGTAATGAAGGTCAAGCATTTGACCATCATTCCTGATAATATATTTTGTTCCAGTTTTACTAGGGGAAGGATGGGGACCATTCGCAACAAGCTATTCAAAAAATGGAAGTCAGCACCAAAAATCAATTGAAACAAAAAAGTATAAATGTGTGCATATACCTTTCTCTGTTGTAAGAGGTGACTGTTTCATGATAAGTAAGATTAAGAGCAATACTCCATGGTACTCCTAATTCATCAATATTAATCGTTAAATCCGGAGTGATGACTGTACATGCCAAAAAGTCAACATGCTTCCCCATAAGGTTTCCTCTAATTTGACCCTCTTTTTTCTTAAGCCTACTGCATATGGATTTGATAGGATGACCTAAACATTGTGTAGCCTACGAGAGAGCCATAACTTAATAAGAATGGAGTATAACAATAGTACAATCTGTGTATAATCTGACATGTCTAGAAGCGTAAGTATACCCTTGCTGACCCGGAAGCTCATTGTCGAAATATGCAGCAATATGGAACTGCAGTAACTGACAGAATTCAGAAATTATGTGCGCAGGCGCTCCATTACATTCTTGCCTTCTCAGGTTCTCATTGTGTCTGATTATCATGGCCAGTTGATGAGTCAAGTCATCTTGTTTTAATTGTGTAGTTATATCCTGCAACGTAATAACAAGGAAACACACAAGAATCTATACAATGTCAAATGATTTCAATACCACTAGGTATGAAAGTTTTGACAAAGACTTGTGATAGCATTCTTATTCGATGTTGACTTTTAAAGGTTAATGGATAACGATTCTTTACGATCAGAGTGGCGCAGCAGAAGCGTGGTAGGCCCATAACCCACAGGTTCCATAAATCGAAGTATTCCATCCACCCAGGTTCTGACAAGATATATCAGGATCTGGAGAAATTCTATTGGCTGTCATCAAGAGGTGTGGTCTTGGAAATAAGTAGACGTGTGAAAGGAGGCAATTATAATTATGGTGCGCAACATAATTATAAATGCATCACACACGTGGACTTGTGACCTTGATTAGCCTAACATAAAGATCAAATTCATGCCCAGTACCTACATCTATTCCCAAACAATACCACTACAACTTTCAACTAAATCTCGGGACGAGATTTCTTTAAGGGGTGGAGACTATAACAACCCGCAATTTTCATCAATGTAAATATCCATCTATTAAGTTAGATGCAATGTACTATCTATCTATTATATATGAACCACCTTTTTCAGGGAAATTTTTCGCTTTATTACATTACTTACATTACCAATATCTCAATATGCAACACAACTTGCATAACTAAAGTTAACGAGCTCACGCAACCTATCTATGGCAATCCTATCTACATATATGTCAAGCAAACATCATAATATGTCAAGTCAATATCTTAATATCCTTTTTACAAAGTACATTACTCATATAATGTACCATTTGCAACGTTATATCAAGACATGCTTTAAACTGTTATCGTATACCTCTAAAACCCTAACTCCATGTAAAGTTAATATCTAAAGTAAATGCACAAGCTACTAAAGCATATGTACAAGTAATATAACATCTCATTTGAAATATAAACTCTATCCCTCACCCCTTAATTTTGGAAATCTCATGGATGATGTGCCGTGTCACCTTTTTCTATTGTGTCATATCTAAAGACAAGATATATTTGACTATTTTATCTTATGTCTTGGTTTCTTAAACTTGCAAATTTTTCTAAATATCTTATCAACTTGATACGTGACAGCATCTACACATGCCACCATCCTTTGATATACAATTAGCCACAATGAAAGTTTTATCTTGCTAGAAACCATCTTTGACTAGCAAATACCACCAACTAGTAAACACCATAATATATTTACATGCACCAGCTTAGTGATTTTCCTTTATTCACACGCAGCTACCTGCATGGCAACGCAAGTGACACGTCCTTTGTCTTGGGCTTTATCTATCTACGATCATCTTCAACAGATTATTCATTCTTGTTCAAACTATGTCAAACACCTCCCTCACACCCTCATCATCATCACGTCACACCCTTGGCCATCAAGGATTCACCTTCTTGTCACTCCAATGTATGCCGTGCCTTCACCACATCCCTCCACCTCTCAAACTAGTTATCTTAGCTATCCTTGATCCCTACTCAAAGGTACAAACCTTGGTTACCAAGTTTCGATCACTATAAATAGAACCAAACCCTCTCCACTTCGAACTCACCTCTAAAACTCTAGTACACGCCTACACTCCTTTATTTTTATTAACGACAACTCCAAATATTAAGACTTTTTATAGTCTTTTTTTTCTTGTCAACGCAAACAAACAACAGTGAGCCAAGAAGAGATGGATGCGCCGCTCACTGGGTTTGAGCCATCAAACACAACTCAAGTTATGGCGTTTATGTTCAAGCAATTCGTTCTTGTGTTCACGACCATGCATAGTTTTGGGTTCACATAGATCATTCAAGTTGGTGTTCATACGTTTTGATGTGTTATCGTCTTGCTCATGATAGCGATCATTCGAGTCGTATACGATGAGAATGAGTTCGGGTACGGTTCATGCCGGTGTTGTTCAAGTTGGAACCTATCCAGGTTGTTTCGATCGGCTCATGTTCGGGTTAAACATTTTGGTTCTGTTCATTGTTGGGTCGTGGTTTGTAACTGATGGTGTGCGTTTTGGTTGATCTTCAATCTTGTGCTCATATTCGTCTTTTTATCTCGATCATTTAACTAGGAGGTAATCTTGAACCTCATTTACGCTTCATTTCGATCTTTGTTTTTATAGCTTAGTCCATCTCATAAATAGACTAATTTCATCGTAAATCAAAAAAGACTACGAGAAAAGAACATGTTACTCGAATGCACTACTAATGAAGAAGTATGGCATAGTAATTTTCTAATAATAACTTCACGTCAATTGCAAGGATTAAAAATGAAAGATTTACATGTTTGGTCCTTAATTTATAAAGCCATATACAAATATATATTAAATATTATGAAATTTGGACCAAGTTTGAAATCATTTTTCATGCAAGGGTATATATTGCCAACTTCTTAAACTTTAAACCACAAGGACCATTTCTATAATTTCTTTAAAGTTGTGGTTCAAACCTTATAAGACATAACTTTAATTAACGCTTGACGGTGCTTTATCATTTCACATTTATTGAGCAAAACGCTTAAACCGACTATGTATAACTATTATATTAATCATCATCGATGTGCTTATAAAAATCCTATCCCGAATCAATATCGTAACCCACAATACAGAGAGCTCATATTAAGGGTTTTCATCTTGGAATTACGTCCTGACTGAGTTTGTTGGGTTTTACGATTTAAAGTGCTCTTAGTCTCCCTCAAACGTTTTACTGATGACTTCTGAATTATGATGGCCCGAACGGTGATACAATAATTTCCAAACTCTCTAATCAAACTCATAACAATATTAAACTATTAAAACCAAAGTTCTAGAATACAATCTTCTTAAGACTTGACATATTTACTCAGGTTGCGTGACGTGGTTGGTTTACTACACTCTTGCTGTAATTAACCTTCCTAGTTAAGATTATATAAAGTCGTCAGCTTTCATTTTGTGAATATTTATTACAACCCACCAATCAGGTGAAGTTCATAACCCGCCTTTACTTATTACTTGTTTTTATAACCCGCGAGGTGGTTACATGCTTGTTTACAAACTCTTTTTACATACTAATTTATTTTATAACCATGTGGATTACTTTCAAAGACTTTGTGAATTTCATACCTCAGCCTTTACTTATTTACATGTTTTTATAAACCCGCGAGGGGATACATGCTTAATTAACTAACTCTTTGACATACTCATTTATTTTATAACAATGTGATTACTTTTCAAAAAACAATTGTGTGAAGATTCATTAACCTCAGCCTTTACTTATTTACATGTTTTATACACCCGAATCAGGTTGCTTGACGTGGCTGTTTACTATCATTTGCTATATCAACCTTCTCTGTTAAGATTGTGATAAGGTCGTCAGGTTTCATTTTAAAATATTTATTACAACTACCTATCAGGTGAAATTCATAACCTCATCTTTACTTATTTACATGTTTTATAAACCCGCGAGGGTGATACATGCTATAAAATAACTTATTAGATTTCTAAACATTACATGACTATAATTGTTTTAAAAAAACCCGTAAGAGAGATACATGCTATAAATTAATCATGAATACAAGTGTTTTCTAAACTATATGCTATCCTGATATATTATTGCCTAAGTACATGAAAGTATCTCTTAGGATAGTAACTCCTAGTATGTCTTCGGGTAATGCCTCCCAATATCTCTTTAGGTAGTATCTCCTAATATCTCTTTGGGTAATATCTCCCAATATCTCTTTGGGTAATATCTCCCAATATCTCTTTGGATAATAGGTCTTAGTATCTCTTTTGATAGTGACTCCTAGTATGTCTCAGGTAGAAGCTCCCGATTCTATTGTGTTTAAATATGTGATTTATGAACTTAGATGCAATAATAATGTTCTCCATAATAATAATGTTCTCCATAATAATAATGTTCTCCATGATAATTATCCCTGCAATGCGAATATTTCTATTACGATAACTTGTATTCAACTATTACATTTCAAACCTATGAATTTCACTCAACCTTTGTGTTGACCCTTTTTATGCATGTTTATCCCAGGTAATTGAGCAACTTATGGCATGGAGTGGCATGGACTTGAAGATGGCTAAAACCAGTTATCATATATACTTAATGTTTCTAGATTTTAGGACCTGCCTTTGTAAAACTCTGATTTTAATGAATGATAACGTATCTTTTAAAAACGTCTCTTTTGAGTCATTTTCTATGATTGTGACTGTTACCGAACTTTTCTCAAATTTCTTCGGTTGCAAAGTCTACAATCTGGAACCAATAAAGGAACATCTATTTTGGACAAACAGTTTATTGTAAAACGTTTATAAGGACCCATTGTCTAGACAAACGACACTATCAATATAGTTTATAAGGAAGTTATTGGCTTTGAATGTGAAAAGTTTATTGTTGTGTAAAAAGATGCTTTATTTCGTATTTTAACTAAAAAAATAAACTTTGTCATTACGGGTAATTTATTAACTTTTAGTTTCCTCTTATCAGATGAAAATTCATTTCTTTTCGCTCTTATTGCACTAAATAAATATGTTACGGTGTTTATAATCGATTAACCATTACTTACTTTTTAACTTGGATACTCACAAAACAAGCCTAATGTGTTGAAAAATAATACTCCCTCCACCCAAAATTGTTGTCCCCCGACAAAAAACACACAAGTTAAGGAAAGTGAATTTATTACTGCTTTCTCTAAAGATGAACAATAAAAATGAGACTGATGGAGTAGTAATTACATTAGACTTACGCAAACACAAATGAAATAACTACAAAAACTTTAACTTTTGGAAATTATTGTGGTGAGGATATTGGCTCATTCAATAACAAGCTACAATCTCTTAAGAGTCAACTTCTTTGTAAGTATTATAGTATTTCAAGTATGTGAAAAAACAGTTAAGATGATGCTGTTAGGAATTTTGTATAACAGACTTAATTCTATTAGTATTATAGTTAATTCTGCAAGTATAATAGTTAGTACTGGTAGAAGGTTTATCATAGTTAGTACTGGCAGTATTAAATAGTAATATAAATGTTCTCTATTATGTAGGGAGGATGGGTTTATTGTTTACAAAATATGGTTGGATCAATAGGCCACCTCCATATCACTACGGAACCATTGTGCACGTTGCGCTGTTTTAAAGGGGCCTCCATGATTTTGCGAGATGGTTTGCTAGAGGTCACTTCTAAAACCCAAAGGAAATATTTACGCTAGAATAAACGAATTTCTTGAGATATGCTATCATTTATTTTTTAGTAAAATTTATATCTGCTTATGGAAATTATAGTTAAAAGATATTTTTTACATATTATTCGTTCACATGTTAAATAAGTTGTGTTCATGAATTATGTCTAAAAGCGAGATGCATCTTTATACTGACATGCGGTGATTAGGATATATATCAAAATTTTATGTTTTATCTCCTGCATCGTATGTAAAAATGTGATTAATTGCTATATATAGTTGCTGATTAAGGAAAACAATTGTTGTCTTGAGTTATTTGATGATGGAAAATAATGACAAGTTTATGCAAATGCTGTTAATTGCTTTTATACCGCCAACCATTAGTTTAAGGTTGTGTAGTTTTTGTTATATATCATAGGTTGTTTTGTGTAACTAATCTACATTATAGTTGCTTTGCTATTTGTATTTATAGCATCTCCTTGCACGCTTTTGTAGAAAATCAATACATCAGTTTCTCAGTAGTATGTTAGTTTTACATACCGTACGTGTTCTAAATATAAAAATGAACAATGTTTTAGGTAACATTATATGCTAACACTGAAATTGGATCTTTTCTGAAAAGGTGGAAATATTCCTGAATGATTTCGCATCGTTTAGTGCCCCACTCCACCAAGTCATGGACTAATTTGTTCGTTGCAACACGTGTTGTAAAATTTACACTGCAAAAAAAACAAACAAAACATATATATTTCCCTGATAAAAATACGATCAACATCTTTTTAATGTTTCTTTATTTTAAATCATCGGACGAATGTGTTGTCTTCTCCATTGAAAACATATATTTCGGAATGGTTTATGCATATGTTAACTTTTTCAGCCAAAAAGAAGGGCATGAAGAAAAAGAGGAAGTCCGTGAGTAGGTTGGTTTAAGATTCAAAAGAATTTAGTGAATCTCAAATTTTGGAGACCTATTTAGTACGTGTATAATTAAGAAATTTTATGTTATATAAAAAGGTGAAATAAACAAGAATGACGATAACTACTTATAGCGATGTCATGATCGGTGTATAATTAAGTGATTGTGTGTTATATATACATAAGTGTTGGTGTTAAAATAAATTAAAGAAACCGAAAGCAATTTGAACTTGATTTATTAGGTTTGTTTCCCTCTTATATTTTTTACTGTTAAGTTTTCCTTCGAAAGACCAAAATTATCGGACATTTATAAAGAGAATACAAAAGCTCTGCATCAACGCGCGACCGCCTAATATCTCATTCTTTTAACATTAATAAACTCATTACAACATCTCATCTAATCCTTTTGTGAAAAAAGAAAATATAAAAATATGTTAAACGATCGTATCTATAACATCATTAAATCAAGATAATTTTCTAAGTACGTGTCACAATTTCATCCAAAGAACCAAAGCAAAAAGTGCACGTGTCACTGTGGGAGTAACTTTCGATGTAAAATTGTGAAAGAAAAAGATGCCACATTACCATTTTATCCCTTACTTAATAAGTATTTACATGTTTGTTTACATAAAAAGTAACCCCATGTCATAGTTTTTTGTTAACTGCGATCTATTGAGATAAAAAAATTATTTTTTGGCCAGTGTAAATGTTGTTGTTTTATCTTCAAAATGAGCCTAATATTCATATGGTTTTGAATTGAGTTGCAACTTTTATTATTTCAATCATTATAAAATTTTGGTATAAGATCATATGAATAAAACATTACAAACCTTTTAAAACTATATGATTATTAGGCTTATTTTGAAGATAAAAAAGCATCCTTTACATTGCTGAAAAAATTAAAAAAATTATCGCAATATGAGATCGCAGCTCGAAGAAAACTATCAAACAATGTAGTTTAAAAGACAATGACAAATGTTGTTGTTTACTTACACGAGAAAAACAGTATGACTAATACAATTTTCATAAAAAGCTATACACAAGAAAACCCATGTACCCTATACACATACCAATCTTTCAATTTGGGAGAACTTTTTTATCAAGATCACTACTACCACTCCACATTTCATACCCATGTACCCGATCCACATTAGTGTTCCTAACAAGTTTGCAACTTTTTTAAGCTGAATACTATTGATTTTAGACATTATATCCAGGTTATACCCATCACTCTTTCTATACATATTACTTATTATCTTATATCATATAAGATTCAGTACATTACATTTATTGTGGAGTATTTATGATTTAATCCCAAGTTAACCTATCTCAAGATTAAAAATAAAATGTACTTAACAAATGGATGTAAAACTTCCATACATTTATTAGCATTCATCTAAAGTAAATGAAAACCATAATAATGAGCATTAACAAATCGATGTGAAACTTACATATATTTATTAGCATTCATCTTAAGTAAATGAAAACCATAATAATGAGCATTTAACAAAGACTATTCATATGGTTTAAAGGTTACTGATTAGTAGTATAAATAGTTTACATTTACTCTTTTCACAAAGCACACATTCTAACACCGTTTTGAGAAAAAATGGGTGGCAAAGGTGGTGGAGGTGGAGGTGGTAGCAAAGGTGGTGGTAAAGGTGGTGGAGGTGGTGGTAAAGGTGGTGGTAGAGGTGGTGGCAAAGGTGAGAACGGTTTCACGAGCACAACTATATGAAATACGTGACGTTGTCCATGATGTAAGTTTTTACACATTTAATTTTCAATAGGAACTATCTATAGGATACACATACATATTCATTTTACGTGCTGATGTTACGGGAAGCGAAAGCTAATGCAAGGTCGGTACAAGCTCTTAATAACTGTTGGTTGAAGCTTTTGAGACCAGACGGCCAACAAAATAAATAGGACCTTGACTATATATATATATATATATATATATATATATTATTGTAATTGAATTTGTAGTAATTATTGTCATACAAGGGATATGATATGATTTAATTTATTCAATAGGAACAATAATGTTTATTTTTTTATGGTAGAAAATTCAGATGTAAAATGTGATATTTATACTTTTTATATTATAGAAGAAATACATGTTCTTTGGTTTGCAATTACTCACAAAAACATGGTTTGCTTGGTTGTGCATAAATTTGTATCACATGAGATTTTTATAAGCCGTTAGTTGTCTTTTCCTAATGGTGTCTCTAAGGGAATCATCAAAATGAACGAAAATGAGACGCATGAAAACTTATTAAATAAAAAATTAATCGTAACATCTTATAAGTTATTATTAAATCAAAATAAACGTGGTGTTTGTATTTATGATCACTCATGTAGATTTGGTTTAATAAAGCTCAAACTCGTCATCTATAAGCGTAGATGACTAGACGATGGCTTTTGTAGAGTTTGCCAATCTTACTAAAAAAGAAATGGAAATATGGGATTATGATCAAAATTAAATCTATTTTAATGCAAGTTTAATATATTTGGTCAGATTAAGTTTTACTCTTTGAATGCCTAAATGACATGACTTTTAATTCACATAAGTAAAAGTTCAATTTTTCCCAAAAAACAAGTCTGGTGCAACGCACGGGTATGAACGCTTGTTAGTTTTAATTGTTGGGTTCTTAATAATTAAATAAGGTTGATATTTGGTGGTTAGTATATAACATCAATAAAATTATTATGGTTTAACAATAAATTTAATTTAACTATCTTATGTTATAAAGGTTCAATCATCTCTATCTAATCTCTTTTATAATTTTAGTAACCAATGAAATCAGAACAGTTAATTCGTATTATTCAAATTTTTTCAAAACTAAGAGAATCATCAATAACAGCTACATGATCTCCTAAATACTTGGTAAAACGTTGTAGTAGTTAACTATAATTGTGAATGAATCACACGATCATATACCTTGTAGGTCTATTAATATAGCTATCATGAGCTAAGTATTATCACTAGATTCTCCTCCAAAACAATCCCATAAACTAATCAACATGCTTAATCAGTCATTTGTTATCAGCAACATTAATTCAATGAAATATACTTTCTCAATTAAGGCAAAGGTTGTTCGTCTGTGGCGGCAATATTATTATGGTGGTGACACTTTGGCTAGCATGAACTTGATCATGATGGATGAAGAGGTCTTTGTTATCTATATGTTAATTTTTAAAGCTTTTGTATGTAATATACTTGTCTTCTATTCTTGACTATTGCATATTTATGTTTACGTTTATCAAGGTTAAAGAATAAGTGCCACAATTGGTAACAATATAATTCCTGAGTTTGAGTCTCTTTTAAAGGAGGAGGAATCATGGATTTGAGCAACTTTTATGTTGCACTTTAAAGTCGCCAATCATTCTTTTAAGATGAACTTTCACAGGAAGACAAAAGTTAAGGCTGCTCATCAGTTTTTGCATCAAAGTATGGTATCACTTTTATTCAAGTTTTAAGTGAATTTTGTCAATCTTTTTTTATACAATAACTTTAAGTGAACTCAGTTACAACAGTTAAATAATATTTATGTTGTATTTTTAGATGTAATCGGACATGTTGCTGCTGTTGGTGATGTTATTCATGGAAAAAGAAAAGCGATATCGAATAGAAGAATGATTATTGAGTTGGAAGTTATAGAGTGAGTTTTATGCCTATTTGAATCTTCAAATATTGTACTAAATTTTTAAACATATTACCATTATCTTTTTACTTATAATTTTTTTGTTGATGCATGCGACTGAAAATAAAATGCGCACTTTGGGATGATTTTATCGATGACTTCAATACAAGACTGGAATCTTTAGCAGATCGCATTAAAGTGTGCGTCTTTAAGATTTTCAGTATCTGTAAATACAGAGGTACATATGTAAAATGTTAAAACTAAATTATGACAAATTTTAGGTTTTTTAGCTGAATCTAATGTTATATGGTATATATGATAGTTTGTGATTATTGATGTAATTTTTACCATGTGTATGTGAATGCTTAGAATAAGTCTTAATTAAATATTATATTTTGATGTATTTGCTTAAACATGTCTAAATTAAATGTTACAGTAATTTTTACCATGTGTATTTGCTTTTTTACGAGTTACAAAATGTATGTTAGATAGAATGTCAAGATGTTTTGTATCATGAGAAAATGTGAAATCGTTTGTTACATTGTTGGTGCTATGATTTAAGCCTGTGTGAAAACCGCCTATATGTTAATAATAACACTTAATGACCTGCAATCTCATTAACTGTTTGCAAGTGGATATTTTCTGTCTTCTCCCAATTGTTGGGTTACACTATTTTTAAGAACATGTCATGTATCATAGAATTAGCGATTTTGAATAAGGTTTATAGTCGTTGTTAGGAACAATGGAAGTCAGAATAACTATTGTTAGTGAACCTAGGTCATATCGAGTTAAATTGTACAAAAGTTATAGTTTTTGAAGCATTTTTTGTCTTTCTGTTTTCATTATTATAGGATTTGTTGATCTGATGAGGATTGATATATTGGATAAACATTCGAGAAGCAAATGTTTAATTGTTGTTGCAAGTGGTATTTGCAATGTTTATACGCACGTGTTGGGATTGCGGTTTAATTATAAGTCTTTGTAAATATAATGAATCATAGACTTAGCGAACTTAGCAAGGTTTTAGTATGTACAAGTAAAACTGGAAGTAGAACTATAGTTTTTGATGTCTCTAGGAGTCTAGGTCTGTTAGATTCAAGTGGTGTAAAAGGTCTACTTAGTTGCAGTAAGTCTATATTACAATTCTCTAACAAACAATATAGAACTTATCCCCTCTTATATATAGATAAATTAGTTTGTTTGATAGTTTTCTGTTATATCTAAACTAAGTATTATTTGTTTACTTATATCAGGATCCGCCATTTTCAAATTCCTTTCACTCGAGCCCTATTTTCATTAATGATGAAATAGCTGAAATTGATGTCGCCGGGGCTTCAGGTCAAGGTATGATTCTGCTACACTTTAGCTAATACATTTACCCAATATATGAACATTTAATCTCATATAATATCATTATTTATTCTTGACATACAATTTCTTCTACTAACTTGATCAGGCTTCTGGAACGAGTTGGTGGTGACACATCCTCACTTCAAGTTTTAAGCCTCACATCTGAATCATCTAAGGCATTACAGGAGAAGTATTTCTTTTCTAGAATTAAATATGTTAATCTTGAGCAACTTATGAAGTTTGTTGAGGTTATATCCATCATGAATTGTTTTTTTTAATTTTTAACTGTCGTATTAGTATAACCATATGAAAACAAACAAATTTTTTAGTTTTCTAAATTTTATAGACATGTACCTGTGTTGCTTTGGTAACAATAACCTCAACTGAATATGAAGAAGGGTGGGTTTACATTGCATGTTGTAAGTTCCAAGTACAGTTCACATCAGAATCATATTACATCCAAAAGCATGGAGCATCATAAGCTAGCCGAATATTTATGTGCTAGCATCAAGCAACTTTCAAAAGATTTGTGTAAGTTTATCTTTAGAAAGTGGATTATCACAACTCTTATTTATTCATTTTCCATTTAAACACACTTGTTTCTCTCTCTAGAAAACCTCTCATGTGTTTCTCTCTCTAGAAACTAGCCAAATCACAAGAATCATCACCCGTGTTATGAATTAAACGATCCTACAACAACATGTAAGTAAAAATGTTTGTAGCACAAACATTGTAGCATAAACAACAGAATGTTTTAAAAGGGTGTCTGCTACTGGAAATCTAATGTAATGGGTGATCGTATTTGTATTGTTAAATAGAGAATATGTTTTACCTCAAGGATCCATCCAATGTACTTCACTTTGTTAACATGTTTAAGACCAGAAAAGTTTACTTCAAGTCTTCTAACCACAACAATTGCTTGTTAGGAATTTTGTATAACAGACTTACTTTTGTTAGTGTATTATAGTTAGTTCTGCTAGTTACATAGTTAGTACTGGTAGAAGGATTATCATAGTTAGTACCGGTAGTGTTAAATAGTTAATACTGCTTATGTAATAGTTAAGTCTGCTTACGCATAAATTAGTTAAAGTTTAAGATGCATGAGATATCTTAGGAAAGGATATGCATTATCTTTATACGCGTTTTGTAAAGCCCATTAGGGTTTTCTTAGTCTATAAAAGGAACCCTAGGCATGTTTAGTAGATATAGTTCTACACAAGATCATAGAGATCGAATAGTAATCATAGTTTGTAATCTGTAACCTAGGCAGATTCAAAGTTTAATATAGAAGTTCTTTTGTGGTATTCATTATTGTTCTTCTTAGCAGTATTGATTAGATTCCGCCTAATCAATAGTGCTCACTCAGTGTTTCATCATTGTTACTTTAGATTTATCTAAGTCAACAAACCCTTTACAAGCTGAAGGTTTAGATCTATTCAGTAAATCGATCCAACAAGTGGTATTAGAGCAAGATATTCCTCCACCCACAATCACTGCAATGAAGATCCCCATCATTAGGAAGGGAGACTACGATATATGGAGCATGAGAATGCGCCAATATATTTGTTATACAGACCGTGATTGTGGCAGTACAAGACATTTCCTCCACCCACAATCACTGCTATTGAAAGATCCCCAAGGGAGTGTAACGATATATGGAGCATGAGAATGCGCTAATATATTGTCATTCTGAATATTATCTATGGGGATAGTTATTTGTCAATGGAGATTTAGAAGAAGGCCTGCACCAACAAACTAGTGAAACTTATGCTCCTCCTGCTTCCTAAGACTGCTAAAAACAACTGGCTACAAGAGGAAATCAGGAAAGGTGTTATATGATATTTGCTTTTAGTAATACCTGATGAATACTCCTCAAGTTTTCACAATGTTGCTAATGCTAATCACTCTAGGAGGCAATCAAATTGAGAATTTGGTGGTAATTGATCTAAGAAAATGCAAAAAAATTTTCTTAAACATCATTTGGAATAATTTTTCTACTGCATACAAATGAAAGCTTGGACTAAAGCTTATGATTGATTCCTGAAAGATAATAAGATCAATTGGAGGTTCATTGGTGCTCCGAAATTTCAAAGGAAGACTTTAACCAGAAGTTCCTTAGACAGTCTTCCTTCTTTCATGGAAGCAGATTGGCCCTCATTATGAGAAATAGCCAGGACATTGATGAGATTGATATTGATGACCTTTACAACAATCTTAGAGTGTATGAAGATGAATTGAAAAGGTCTTCAGGTTCCTACTCTGCTTCTCAGAATTTGGCTTTTCTCTCCTCCCCACTCCTCCCTCTCCCCCCCCCCCCCTCCCCTCCTCCCCTTCATTTGATAATACTAGCAGTATAATGAAGTTAGTATGGCCAGTTAGAGGATTTTAGGGTTAGTACTGCTGGTGGAAATTATCAAAGTTCCATCTACTTTCATGTGCTCATGATATTGCTTACTCCTTCCTTGCCTACAACCATACAACCAGTCTAAACTTGAGAATGAGGATTTTCAGCAGATGGATGGAGATGACTTGGAGGAACTGGACATTCGATGGCAGGTGGCTATGTTGACTGTCAGAGTAAAGAAGTTCATTCAAAGGACAGGAAGGAATATGGACTTCAAAGAAAAATGACCTGTTTCTCTTGACAAGTCAAAGATTGAGTGCTACAACTGTCACAGAAAAGGGCATTTTGCTAGAGAATGTAGATCTGGAAGGAGTCAAGGAAGAAGATCTTATGGTGACAATGGCAGGAGCAATGCACCAACTAATGAATCTTCATCACAGGCACTGGTGGCTCAAGATGGTCTAGGAGGCTATGATTGGAAGCAATAATTTTGAAGTAGAAAACCAGTAACTATGCTTTGATGGCCATTTTTTATCTTTCTAAAGCTTATCAAGTTCTTTGACAGTAAGTACAAAAAATGTTCTAATGTTTATAATCATTTAAATGTCTTCAAAAGAACTATGATACTGAAAAAGAAAAGCATAACAAAGCAAAACTAGAAATTAGGGGTTATGAAATAGCATTAGAGTCACTAGAATCCAAGATTATTGGACATGAAAAAAATGAGTTAGCTTGGGGTGAGAAATATGAATTTCAGAATTATGAGCTTAAATGTAGAGAAATAAAGATTAACAACTTAAATATGGAAGAAAGAGATGAATTGAAAGATAAGATTGCTAAATGGGAAGAATCAACCAAGAATCTTGAGGAAATACTTAAAAGTCAAATGAGTGCTAGAGATAAAACTGGTTTAGGTTATAGCACACAATTGAATGAATTAAGTAGCAATCATGAAACTGATAGTGAGAACAGTTTGAGTATTTTTGATGGTAGATCAAGTGATGATGAGCATATACCAGAAAATGATAGATTTTCAAAGAATGGGTATAAAGCTGTTCCCCCTCCTATTACAGGGAACTTCTTAACCCAAGAGCTGATATATCTTTTGTTGGGTTAGATGAATATGCCATAAGGAATAAAATCATTGAGTCACAAACAACTGAGCTTAATAATAAAACAGGTGAGACTGCAGGTAAAACAAATGATGCAAATACTGAAAAGCCTAAGTCAGTCAGTGAGTCAGTTGTGTCTAATCCTAAGATTAACAGAGATAGTGTTATCATTGAGGATTGGACCTCAGATGATGAGGAGGAAGTGTCTGGAGTGCAAAAAGTTAGACCTGAGACTAGAGATGATAAAAGTGGTCAAAATTCTCATAAACAAGGAGTTGGGTTTAGGAAAGTAAAAGCTTGTTTTGTTTGTAAAAGTACTGACCACTTGATCAAAGACTGTAATTTCCATGACAAAAAGAGTCAAGAGTCTAATCTAAAAAATGTGGTTAATACTGGTAAAAGGGAGGGCAAACCAGTCTGGGATAATACCAAAAGTTATCATCAAAACTTTCAAAATACCCACCATTTTTTTTTTTTTTTTTTTTTTTTTTTTTTTTTTTTTTTTTTTTGTGTGTTTCGTAAGACTTTTGTCCCATCAGGAGTACTAACAAGAACATGATTTGTTAGTACTGCTAGGCCAAGCATTAGTACTGCTAGGCCAAGTGTTAGTACTGCTAGGCCTGTTAGTACTGCTAGGCCAAGTGTTAGTACTGCTAGGCCTGTTAGTACTGCTAGGCCAAGTATTAATACTGCTAGGCCTGTTAGTACTGCTAGTCCAAATATTAGTATTGACTAGGCTTGGTTATGATTCTAGATCTATTTACCCAAGAATGGACAATGTAAGACCAAGAGGCTCATGTTCACCTACAAAGAGGTAATTACTACACAAAATATACTTTTGACCCAAAGACTTAACAAGATGTTAAAAACTTTTGGGTTTAAAACATGACTACTGCTGGAAAAGAGCAGTAGTTTTAGTACTGGTAAGGTGTAGCTGACGCTGACCTTAAAAGTCAAGATGGGTGTGGAGGGGACTTTGGGAAATTACCTGGATCATGGGTCCAAAAGAACAATAGATCTTTCATGCTCAAAACTGGTTGAGGTTTGTTGACCAAAATGGATTTCCAGTCTTTAATGGCTTGGATCCCTAAGAGATACTAATTCTCTTACACTTTTGTGCAGGGCAATCCAGATATCTTGTTACAGGATCATGCAGTGGGGGATAGTGGTTGCTCAGCCATTATGGAACTGGCAACAAAGCGTTATCTTTCACGACTATGAAGATTACAATTGAGGCTTTATGGCTTTTGGAAGTGATCCTAAAGGAGGTAAAATAACGGGTAAAGGTAAAATCAAAACTGCTAATTTAGACTTTGATGATGTTTATTTTGTAGATGAACTTAAGTTTAATCTTTTCTCTGTCTCACAAATGTGTGACAAGAAAAATAGTGTCCTTTTTACTGAGTCTGAATGCCTTATCTTGTCTCCTAGCTTTAAGCTTCTTGATGAAAGTCAAGTTGTACTTAGAGCTCCTAGAAAGGATGATGTGTACAACTTAGATTTAAAGAACATTGTTCCTTCTAGAGGTATAACTTGTTTATATGCAAATGCAACAGCAGATGAGTCTAAATTATGGCATAGGAGATTAGGTCATGTAAATTTCAAAAATATAAATAAACTTGTTAAAGGTCACCTAGTTAGAGGTTTACCTTCAAAAGTTTTTGTGAATGACCTCACTTGTGTTACCTGCAAGAAGGGTAAGCAACACAAGCCTGTAAGGCCAAGTTAGATAGAATCATCAGAGAGCCCCTAGAATTACTTCATATGGACTTATTTGTACCTGTCTCTGTAGAAAGCATCAACAAGAAAAGGTACTGCTTGGTTGTGACTGATGCTTTCAGCAGGTTTAGTTGGGTATTTTTCTTATTTACCATGGATGAAACATCTGAAATCCTTTGTAATCTTATCATAGGCTCAGAAAAATAATTGAATCATAATGTTAAAATCATTAGATGTGATAATGGGACAGAGTTTAAGAATCATGATATGAATGAGTTCTGTGCTAAGAAAGGAATCAAAAGGGAGTTTAGTGTAGCTAGAACTCCATAGCAGAATGGTGTTGCTAGAAGGAAAAAAAAGGTACCCAATTGAGGCGTAGAAACTATGTTTAGTTTAAATTAATTAACAGACTCACTTTTACCTATCCCATTTTGGGCAGAGGCAGTTAATACTGCTTGCTATGTACTAAATAGGGTATTAGTGACCAAACCTTAAAATAAGACACCTTATGAACTATTAATAGTTAAATCACCTAGTATTAGTTTTATGAGACCTTTTGGGGTGTTCCTTGACTATTTTGAACACCTTAGATTCCTTGGGCAAATTTGATGGAAAATCTGATGAAGGTTTATTTGTTTGGATACTCTACCTCTAGTAAAGCCTTTAGAGTATACAAAAAGGACCAAAAGGGTATAGAGAATCTACACTTAAATTTTCTTGAATATCAACCTAATGTGACAGGAACTGGTCCTAATTGGATGTTTGATCTTGATTTTCTCACCAATTCAATGATATTATATTCATGGTTGTGTAGAAAAATCATGTAATGTTGGATGCAGTACACAGATTCTTATGTTGCAGGTTCATCAGGAAAAGATAAAGGACCTACTCAGGAATACATACTGCTTCCACTACACCTCATAGGTAAGGTTCCAGTAAAGTGTTGTTAGATTGCACATGTAACACCCCATTTTTACATATAGCAGCGGAAGCTAATCTGGGTATTACTTCAAAGGTTACAATAGCATATCATAGAAAACGATCAAAAAGGAGTCATTTTTTAAAATAAATTTCATTCATAATTTCTTCAGAGTATTACAAAGAGAGGTTCCCAAAAATCTATCTATGAAGTTTGAATGATAAAGGTTTTTCAATATCTTCATGTCTCGCCACTCCGTTACCATTTGTTACCTGAGATAAAACATGCCTAAAAAGTCAACATCAAAGTTGTGTGAAAAATTTATAGGTTTAAGTTTAATAATTTGAATGCAAGTGCGATATTGGGTACGTTGATATACACCCGTTATGAAAAACATATTTATTATTGCCATTAGCTCATGAATCGAAGCCTTTTGGGTATGGTGATATGTTATAGGCCCTCTTCGGGTACATTGTAAAATACCCGGTGGACATGAAAAGAATGAATTGGCTTGGGGTGAGAGATATGAGTTTCAAAACTATGATTTAAAGTGTAGAGAAATAAAAATTAACAACTTAAATCTGGAATTAGAAAAGGTTGTTAAGGAAAGAGATGAATTGAAACTCAAGATTGAAAAATAAGAAGGGTCATTAAAGAATCTCACTAAGATACTCAATAGTCAGATGAGTACTCATGATAAAAATGAATTAGGGTTTGGCACATAAATGGATGATTTGAGTAATAAATCTAAAACTGATAGTGAGAACAGTTTAACTATTTTTAAGGTAAGGTCTAGTGATGAAGAGAGCACACTAGCAAATAATAGGTTCACTAAAGCAAATGAGTATCATACCGTTCCCCCTCTAATTACAGGGAACCCACTAACCCCAAGAGCTGATATATCATTTGCAGGACTAGATGAGTATGCTTTTAGAAATAAAATCATAGAGTCTAAGACAACTGAAACTAACAAGACTGTAGGTACCACAAATGAAGCAACTATAGTAAAACCTAAGTCTGTCAATGAAACAGTTGTGTCTAAGTCAAAGATTAATAGGGATGAAGTCATCATTGAGGATTGGATCTCAGATGATGAGGATGATGTGTGTGCTGACAAAACTATTAGTTCTGTTAAGCCTAATGTGACTCAAGCTGTTAGGAGTCAAGCTGATAAAAGTGGTCAAACTTCACAAAATCAAGGGATTGGTTTTAAGAAAGTACATAAAATAAAAGCTTGTTTTGTTTGCAAAAGCACTGGCCACTTGATAAAAGACTGTGATTTCTATGACCAAAAGAGTCCTGAACCTAGGGTTAAGAATGTGGTCAATACTGGGAAGAGGGAAGTCAAACCAGTATGGGATTATGGCAAAAGGGTAAATCACCAAAACTTTTCAAAAAATTTGAAATACCCTCATGCAAAAAGGACCTTTAACCCATCAGCAGTACTAACCAGAGCAGGTTTAGTTAATACTGTTAGATCAAATATTAGTACTGCTAGGCCATTGGCCTCAAAAATAGCACAATCTAATAGTGTTATTAGACCAAATCACCCAAGATTGGAAATTGTAAGACCAAAAGCCTCAAACTCACCAATCAAGAGGTCTTACAACACCCAACCAGTTTATAGACCCAAAGACTTAAAAACTGATGTGAAAACTTTTGGGGTTAAAAACATGACTATTGTTGGGACAAGGGCAGTAGTTAGTAAGGGTAAGGTGGAAAATGTCCTTAAGAAGGATAAATGGGTATGGAGGCCAAAGATGAATTACCAGGATCATGTGTACAAATATAATGGCTCTTACATGCTCAAGAAGTTTGAGTATGTAGACCCAAAAGGGGTTTCCAAGTCAGTATTGACTTGGATCCCTAAGAGATACTAATTCTCTTACCTTTTGTGCAGGGCAATCCAGAGATCTTGTTACAGGATCATGCAGTGGTGGATAGTGGTTGCTCTAGCCATATGACTGGCAACAAAGCTTATCTTTTAGAATATGAAGATTTCAATGGAGGCTTTGTGGCTTTTAGAAGTGATCCCAAAGGAGGTAAAATAACGGGTAAAGGTAAAATCAAAACTGCTAATTTAGACTTTGATGATGTTTACTTTGTAGATGAACTTAAGTTTAATCTTTTCTCTGTCTCACAAATGTGTGACAAGAAAAATAGTGTCCTTTTTACTGAGTCTGAATGCCTTATCTTGTCTCCTAGCTTTAAGCTTCTTGATGAAAGTCAAGTTGTTCTTAGAGCTCCTAGAAAAGATGGTGTGTACAGCTTGGATTTAAAGAACATTGTTCCTTCTGGAGGTATAACTTGTTTATATGCAAATGCAACAGCAGATGAGTCTAAATTATGGCACAGGAGATTAGGTCATGTAAATTTCAAAAATATAAATAAACTTGTTAAAGGTCACCTAGTTAGAGGTTTACCTTCAAAAGTTTTTGTGAATGACCACACTTGTGTTGCCTGCAAGAAGGGTAAGCAACATAAGGCCTCCTGTAAGGCCAAGTTAGATAGAATCATCAGAAAGCCCCTAGAATTACTTCATATGGACTTATTTGGACCTGTCTCTATAGAAAGCATCAACAAGAAAAGGTACTGCTTGGTTGTGACTGATGATTTCAGCAGATTTAGTTGGGTATTTTTCTTAGCTACCAAGGATGAAACATCTGAAATCCTTTGTAATCTTATCATAGGCTTAGAAAAACAATTGAATCATAATGTTAAAATCATTAGATGTGATAATGGGACAGAGTTTAAGAACTATGTTATGAATGAATTCTGTGCTAAGAAAGGAATCAAAAGGGAGTTTAGTGTAGCTAGAACTCCACAGCAGAATGGTGTTGCAGAAAGGAAAAACAGGACCCTAATTGAGGCAGCTAGAACTATGTTAGCAGACTCACTTTTACCTATCCCATTTTGGGCAGAGGCAGTTAATACTGCTTGCTATGTACTGAATAGGGTATTAGTGACCAAACCTCAAAATAAGACACCTTATGAACTATTAATAGGTAAATCACCTAGTATTAGTTTTATGAGACCTTTTGGGTGCCCCTTGACTATTTTGAACACCTTAGATTCCTTAGGCAAATTTGATAGGAAATCTGATGAAGGTTATTTGCTTGGATACTCTACCTCTAGTAAAACCTTTAGCGTATACAACAAAAGGACCAAAAGGGTAGAAGAGAATTTGCACATTAATTTTCTTGAAGATCAACCAAATGTGGCAGGAACTGGTCCAAATTGGATGTTTAATCTTGATTTTCTCACCAATTCAATGAATTATATTCCTGTTAGTGTAGAAATCATGTTATTGTGGATACAGGTATATAAGATTCTTATATTGCAGGTTCATCAGGAAAAAGATAAAGGACCTACTCAGGAATACATACTGCTTCTACTATAACCTCATAAGATAAGGATTCCAGTAAAGGATGTTGTTCAGGATGCACAAGAACAACATTCTGAAAATACTTCTCCAGACAAGGGTATACGAGATTCAGAAGATGTTTTTGATAAGGAAGGACAACATTAGATGCCAGAAGATAAACAAGTCTGGCAAGATGAACTTGAGATGATGGTTACTTAAGAATTGGTTGCTAATGCTATGAATGATGAATCAAGACAAGCCTTTAAAGAATAAAAGAGAAGAATTGCATCCCAAAAGAAGGCAACTCAAACTACCAGTACTAACCAACTTAGTACTGATAAGCTATTTGTTAGTACTGATAGATCATTTGTTAGTACTGATAGGTCTAACACACCCAATGTTAGTGCTGCTAGTACTTCCATAGGTTCAAATGCCGATGAATCATCATTTGTCTATCTTGGAGGCAAAATACCTATTGATGCATCTACTCTCCCTAATGTTGATTTACCCATTTATCCAAATATGCCTGACTTGGAAGATGCTTCTGATACTCTCCCAAATAATGGAATATTCAATGGAGCTTATGATGATGATGAAGATGTGGGTGCAGTGGCTGATTTCAACATGGATAACACCATTGCTGTCAGTCCTATTCCTACACTCAGAATTCATAAGGATCATCCAAAAGGACAAATTCTAGGAGATCCTACATTAGCAGTTCAAACAAGAGGGAAGATTCAAAAGGCTTCTTCAGCACAACAAGCCTTAGTAAGTTACATTCACAGACAGAACAAAACAACCCACAAGGATAATCAGAACTGTTTATTTGCATGTTTTCTCTCTTAAGAAGAACCCAAGACTATATCACAAGCCTTAAAGGATGAAAGTTGGGTTGAAGCAATGCAAGAGGAATTGCTCCAGTTCAAGTTATAGCAGGTTTGGATACTTGTGGATTTGCCTTTTGGAAAGAAGGCAATTGGCACTAAGTGGGTTTTCAGAAATAAAAGAGATGAGAGAAGCATTGTTGTGAAGAATAAAGCTAGGCTTATAGCTTAAGGTCATATACAAGAAGAAGGAATAGACTATGATGAGGTTTTTGCACCTGTTGCTAGAATAGAGGCAATCAGGCTGTTCTTAGCCTTTGCATCATATATGGGATTTCTTGTCTATTAAATGGATGTTAAAAGTGCTTTTCTCTATGGCATAATTGGAGAAGAGGTGTATGTTCATCAACCTCCAGGCTTTGTTGATCCTACTAATCCAAATAAAGTCTATAAGGTGGTTAAAGCTCTTTATGGTCTACATCAAGCTCCTAAAGCTTGGTATAAGACACTCTTTTCTTTCCTGCTGGATAATGGTTTTAGAAGAGGTACCATAGACAAAACCTTGTTTATCAAGAAGAATAAGAGTGACATTATGTTGGTCCAAGTCTATGTGGATGACATCATATTTGGCTCTACTAAGAAGTCTATGTGTACTGAATTTGAAGAAGTTATGCACAAAAGATTCCAGATGAGTTCCATGGGAGAGCTTACATTCTTTTTGGGACTACAGGTGAAGCAACAACCTGATGGAATCTTCATTAGTCAAGACAAGTATGTAGCTGACATTCTCAAGAAGTTTGATTTTTGCTCCATCAAAACAGCTACTACTCCTATTGAGTCAAACAAAACCTTGGTTAAAGATAAAGATGGTGTAGAGGTAGATGTGCGTGCATACAGGTCAATGATTAGTTCCATGATGTATTTGACTGCATCAAGGCCAGACATCATGTTTGTTGTCTGTGCCTGTGCAAGGTTTCAAGTCACTCCAAAAGCTTCCCATTTACATGCTGTAAAGAGGATCTTTAGATATCTCAAACATCAACCCAAACTAGGGTTATGGTATCCTAGGGATTCCCCTTTTGAACTAGAAGCTTTCTCAGATAGTGATTATGCAGGAGCCAGCCTTGACAGGAAATCAACAACTGGTGGATGTCAATTTCTTGGTAGAAGACTCATATCTTGGCAGTGCAAAAAAGCAGTCAATTGTGGCAAATTCTACTACTGAGGCAAAATATGTTGCAGCTGCTCTTGCTGTGGGCAAGTACTATAGATACAAAACCAAATGATGGATTATGGCTTTAACTTTATGAACACCAAAATCCATATTGACAATGAGAGCACCATATGTGTTGTCAAGAATCCAGTATATCACTCAAGATCCAAGCACATTAAGATTCGACATCACTTCATAAGGGATTGTTATGAGAAGAGATTGATAGATGTTCTCAAGATTCACACTGACTCAAATGTTGCAGACCTTCTCACCAAAGGATTTGATGTTACCAGGTTTAACTTCTTAGTGGTCAGCATTGGAATGTTAAACTTGTAGTTACATTTGAGGGGAGGTTAAATTGTACAGTTTGTAAAGACTAGTAACTACTTCTAGTTTACATTAATACTGCTAGGGTATTAATGCTGATAGTTCGGATTTAGTTAGTTCAAGTTCATGGTATATTGTAGCATTTTTCTTGTTTTTGCACTAACTTTTTAGGATAAGCATGGATTTAATAATGGATAGATGTAGTCCTGGAAAATACTACTTATCTATGGCATGTAAGTACTAAGTATTAGAGTTAATTCTGGTAGTCTACAAGTTAATTCTGGTAGATTACTTGTTAATTCTGTGGACTTAAAGTTAATTCTGGTAGTCTATACGTTAATACTGGTAGTCTATATGTTAATTCTGGTAGACTATATTAGTACTGGTAGACTAATTTTAATACTGGTAGATGACCGTTGGTGCTGGTGAGGGAAAATTGACTTTTCTTCTTTTAAATATTACCGTTAGAGATTTTTACGGCGCGTACTTCTAACATAGGTTTTCTATTTGGATAATTACTGCACTTTCTTCAATAAAATATCTTTCTTTACTCTAAAGAAACTTCTTTTACACACGGTCCAATAAGAAACCTTGTTATTCATCGATAAAAACTCAATTCCCTCTCTCTACCAGCACTTAGTAATTCACTCGCATCAAACCCAGGATTAGATTTTCCATTCTTACGATTTCTGTTCATCAACGAGTCCATATGGCCAACCTAAAGTACTCAGACAAGCATAATATGGTCGCTTTCCTGAAGAAACCAAATGAAAGTGTTGGTTTCACTGAGGTAGTGGATTTTCTTAAAGGTACATCTCTCAGGTATGCCTTAACTCATAATCCTACTATCTATGACTCCCTAGTCAAACAGTTCTGGCAAACTGCCACAGTCAGAACACTTGCTAATGGGACTCAACAATTAGTAGCATCTATAGACTCTAAAGAGTATACTATTACTGAGGCATCTGTTAGAAGTAAACTTCAATTGGCAGATGCTACAGGAATACATAATTTATCTGATGCTGAAATATATGCTGGATTAGCCACATTGGGGTATGTTACTGAGGGTAAATTAACTTTTTGGAAAAAGAATTTTACACCCCAATGGAAATTTTTAATCCATCATATTTTACACTGCTTAAGCCCTAAGTCTGGTGGATGGGATCAATTTGGTAGTACTATTGCTACTGCATTAATCTGTCTATCTAGCAATAGGGTTTATAATTTTTCTAAAATGATTTTTGATGGGATGGTTCATAACTTAGAGAGTAATTCAAAAATTTTAATGTATCCAAGGTTTTTACAAATTATTTTGGATATTACAACTGAAAATAAAGGAAGGTATTTAGCCCCAACTTTGACCAAAAAGCTTTTTGCAAACATGAAAAGGGGTTATGCAGGGGATATTGTACCATTGCTGCCTGCTATGTTGGCAGGGGCAGCTGTGGATCAAGGTGAAGGCTCAGCACAACCAGCTGAACCCCATCACACACCTGTTGATCCAATATCATCCACATCCCAACCACCTATTCCATCACCACCTCATCCATCACCACCACATCATTCACCACTTCCATCACCACCTCATCCATCACCATCATCTCATTCACCGCATCAATCACCACCTCTTTCACCATTTCCATCACCACCTTTCTCACCACCTAGGTCATATGAAACACCTCTCCCTAAAGGTAACACATCAAGAAGTACTGAGGATAGTATGCAACTTAAAGAATTTATGGTGCTTGTACCTACCTTGGTGACCAGGATTAATAGTTTGGAGAAAGAGTTGAAGGACACCAAGCAGACACTAGGGAATGTTGTGCTTAAATTGGTAAAGAAGGTGAAATCTCTAGAAACAGCTTTGAAGAGGAAATCCAAGAAGGTAATAATATCTGAATCAGAGGGTGAAGAATCAGAGGATTAGGGGAGGATAATTCAGGATATTGATGATGATCCTCTAGTTTCTTTGGTTAGAGAATCCATAAAAGAGAAGTCAACAAATTTTGTTACTCCTACAAAAGCTTCATGGAAGGCTCAAGATGAAGAAATCAATCCTACAATCTTGGAGGTAGCTAAAACATTGTCAAAGGTTGCTTCTCAGGGTGTTAGAAATGAAAAATCAACTGATAAGAGCAAGAGATATAGGAGGAGAGCAAGGTTAGTGGCTAAGAATATTAATATTAGATTGGATGCTGAAGAAGAGATTAATATTGGTATTAAAGATGTTAATACTGGTAGTACTAAAGTAGATTCTGGTACTACTAGTAAAAGGGGTCAAAGGGAAGAAAAGGCTCTAATGGTTGAAGAGGATATCCAGGCTACTCACAAAACTAAAGAACAAATAAGACAAGAGGAAGCTGGATTGGAAGAGGCTATAAAGTTGCAAGCTCAATTGGATGAAGAAGTTGCAAAGCAGATTCATTTAGATAAAATGATAGCCAAAAGAATGGCAGAAGAGGTAGAATTATCAGAACAACAAAAGAAAAGAAAAACTCAAATACAATTTGAAGCTCAATTTTACACTGAAGGAGACTGGGATGCTATTAGAGCCAAGCTAGAAGCAAATGCAGAGTTGACAAAAGATGTGTTGGGAAAGGATTTGCCTGAACAAGATTTTGCAAAAAGAATGGTAGAAATGGTGAATCAAAGAAAGAAACACTTTGCAGAGGAAAGAGCTAAGGCAAAGAGAAACAAACCCATGACTCAGTCATAATTAAGAATCTATATGTCAAACTATCTTAAGAATCAAGGAACTTAGAAGCTTTCTCAGTTAAAGAAGTTGAAGTTTGAAGAAATTAAAGAAGAGTTTGATAAGTTAGTTCAGTAGATTAACACTTTTGTTCCTATAAATCTTAAAGCTACAAAGGAAAAATTGAAAAGATATGGAGAAGAGCTTCAGACAAAGACTTCAAAGAAACAAAGGTTTGATGATAAAGATGTTCCAAATATATGAGAAAAAGTTGCTGAAGTAAAGGAAGAAGAGCCAGTAAAAAGAACAGGAAAAAGAAAGAAGCAAAAAGCTAGAAAAGGTATAAATGTTGACAAGAGTGCACAACAAGATTCAGAAACTGATAAAGAGGAATCAGTGGAGGCTATGAATCCTACTCCTTTAACTACAAAATCTGATAGTGTGGTAAATTGGAAGATATTTTAGCAAGGTTAAAGAAGTATTTATCAGATAATGAGAGCAAATGGAGCTGATATAGTCTACATGAGCTTTGGAGCTATGGTTAAAGACTTCACAAGATAGGATCTTATAGAGTTGTACAGGTTGGTAATGCAAAAGTATGGAACAAATAGGCCTAAAAATGCTTATGACAGAGTGCTTTGGAGTGATCTCAGGACTATGTTTGATCCACCTCTCAATGAAGATGCTATTTGGAGCTTACCACTTCAACAAAAGATGGTTAGTTGAAGGTATTATGATAAATGTGAAGTACATTGTTTAACTTTGGAGGCATGCACTATATATATGTTAGCAGATAGGAAATATCCTTTGTCAAAAGATGCTTGCCAAGTAATGCTGAAAATGAAGCTTCTAGATGGAAAAATGAATGAAGTTTGTTGCTATACCTGAATCTGAAATATAAACGAATTAAGTACCAGATTCATATAAAAATAATATAAACAAGGCAATAAACGTGAGAATTTGATATATAAAAGTATTAACTATTTGATGTTATCAAATATCCTCCCACTTGACTTCTACTTGCCTTCAAGTAGAACCTTTTAAATAATTCTCAAAAAGATATCTCCAAGTTATCCAAAAAGATATGAATTAAAAAATTACCTTATGCTAGAAAAAATTCCAAACCGAGCACTTTACGAAAGGAAAAACGAATCACACTCATACTCTCACTAATCTATGTGTTTCATTTTTGGTGATCACTCAACTGCTCAGCCATGACGAGTATTCTATCATAAGCTTAGCATGGATACTAATCTCCACCATTAGAGTCTAGATGCAATTGTTCAGAAAGGCAAATGGGTTGACACAACACAAAGGCTTACGGGATAAATCATCATTTTAATGCAATCTTTACCAATACCAAAATTCAAGAAAAGGCGACAAAATCGCAAATGCTCGTCCAAATCCATGAACGAGACACTTGTGATTGCTCAGTTACTTAACTCGAATAAGCTAAAGGTTAGGATTAAGAATGATAAGGGTAGGATAAAGACATGAGATGCACATTTAATTGGTGTTAAATAAAATAAACACAAAACAAATAGTTGACTAAGTCCACAATGTCCCCGTCACTGGTCGCATTTAAATCCCATAAGGCAAAAAATCGAGGGTCAAAAGTCAAGGGATCTTCATAATACACGAGTTAATACATATGGAATATAGTGTATGCCTCATAATCTCCATAAACAAGGCAAGAAAGACGCATTATCTTGGCCTTCATCATCGATGAACAAAAATTATGTGCTAAATTTTTTTAAATTTTGGGTAAAATATGCACATAATCTAACCACATACTTCATAATTACTCATTTCTATCTCCCTCCCCCCACTTGAGATATACAATGCCCACATTGTACAAATATAGACTTAAAACAGAAAGGAGAGATAGAAATAACACGGGTTTATAAGAACTACCCAATCACAAAGACGGATAATCATCGTCAACTGAATAAGGCGGGAATGCTACCACAATACGACTTATAAGCTGATTTATAATTTTTTATCAGCTATAATAAACACTTGATTGCATCCATATTTTTTTTATGCAAGACAAGGATACAATAAAACGGAAATAACAATACAGACACATATATACACGAGTATCCCTCCACTTGAGATCAACTGTCTTCAAAACCCAAATTACATACCCTCTATCTTAACCCGCGACTTTTACCAATGATACCAAAATAAACCAATAACTCCCCGATCATGGACAAAAGAAGCTACAGGGTAGGCTAGGCGATTGGTGTAACGAAACAACATAAATTTGGTTTAACAAAATGAAAGGAAAGGCTCAGCAGGTTGTACTAGGGGTATCTTGCACTGAAAACGAGTGAAACAAAGGGTTTAACAGGGGGTTGACTAATCACTGTGAAAAATCAATATACATAAAACATATATAGGCTATTCGGGGTTAATCCTAAAATTTGCCTTTTATCACAGCTACACCGATTACACAAGGTGCAATGCTCATTTTGGTGGTCTCAAAAAGATATACCAGACCAAGTTCTAAAGTCTACTACACCCACCGACACACTCATTTTTATTGGATTATGTATGAGGGGAAAACGGAAAGGCTTATCCTTACACAATGAAATATAAGGTAGGGTGTGCTCAGTAAAATTTTAACTAGTTAAGTAATGAAAAACATGTCAAAATTTTATTAATGAAACACTTTTTAGAAAAAACTAGAAAAATAAAGGCAAGTATAATCAAATGGGCTTTTATTTCTAATCCCTCCCCCCACTTAAGTCAACTTAAGCATATAAAAGCAAAATAGGAAGGGTTAGAAATGGAACAGAAAACTCCCCTGGATTTGCTCTGTAAGATAAAGAGACAACATGCTCTAAGCCATGCTTCAAGTCTGCTTCATCGAGCAACATCCATCATCACAAATATCTCCACCATCCGCCTGAATAACATCCGACTAGTCCGGTTTGGAATGCTTCCTTGCAGCTTGATTAGCATCTTAGCACCACTCCATGTGCATTACCTGGATAGCTGCAAGAAAGACTAATACCAAAAGCATAAACCCGGATAAAAACACTATAGCACAAAATATACAAAACAACACAGGGAAACAAAATAAACCTAACTCATTTTCATAAGAATCACGGTTGCATTTAGCGTATGCAACAAGCCTTTTAAACCACTTGGTGGCCTAAGTGGACGAGTGAAGTCTCGTGAGAGTTTTCAGAGAACATACCCACAAAGTTCATTTACCAAATGTACAAGGTTTTGTAAAAATTTCAAACTTAATTGAGGTTTGCAGGAAGGAGTTAAGGCGTAACCCATGGGACGACTTATGCCGTAATTATGTAGTTTGTCAAATTTGAAAATTGATTAGATCTAGTTACGGCGCAACCATAGAAAGAATTACGCCGTAACAACATTAATTACGCCATAACTATTAGAGTTATGCTGTAACTTGCTATATTTCAGCAACCAAATTACCACATAAAACGAGTCGAGGAGACCTCGAATTCATTCCCTTGCAGTGAGAACCTGCAAAACCAAGTAAGAAATATACAAAACTAACTAAAAATGCAGAAAGGAAATAAATCAACTAAAAGGATAGGTCAGGTTGTCTCCCGATAAGCACTTTTCTTTTTTAAACGAGTCTTTAAGTTAGACTCAAGCCTCCATCACAGGCTACTTGGACATCTCTAATCATGTCCAATCCTATTATCATCTCCTTAACCTGTACATAATTGCACAACATGCACACTAATAGACCTGTCCATTAAATGTGTAAAAAGAAGAGGAGCACATATTAATGGCAAATACTTGACTCAGGAATATAACTGAGCAAAAGAAGAGCTCGAGCTGCTTCTAGCCAGTGATCCTCAATCATCTTTTACGAAGATGAAAGTGCAATCATGTATTGTAAATACAAATGAAAAATCTGAGCCCTTCATTCAACAATTAAATCCCTTACCAGGAATAAGCCAATCATCAAAGTTTTCAACCAAAATAGGTAAGAAAAGGGGGGAAATTACATCGCCTCCGATGTATGATTCTAACTTATCGTTTTCCTACCCAAAAGCAAATTTACATCCTCCTGACGTTCATTGTTACTTTCACCCACATTGTATCTCAAGTGAGGGGATTGACACTCTAGTTCTTGGTAAATAAGGGGTGGAGTGAAGCTAGTGACTCGAACAAAAACAAGCGCTTCGTGGGAGGCACCCCATGCCTATCTTTTATGTTTTGTTTTATTTCATTTCCTTTCTGAATTTAGTTGGTTTTGTGTGTTTCTTACTTGGTTTTGCAGGTTCTCATTGCAAGGTGACAGAATTTGAGGTCTCTTCGACTCGTTTTATGTGGTTAATTAGTTGCTGAAATGCAGCAAGTTACAGCTTAGCTCTAATAGTTACGACGTAATTAATATTGTTACGACGTAATTGTTTTTATGGTTACGCCATAACTGGATCTAATCATTTCTCAAATTTGGCAAACCACATAATTACGGCGTAACTCATTCCATGGGTTACACCGTAATTCCTTCTTGCAAATCTTTAAATGTTTGAAACTTTTATAAAACCGTGTATATTTGATAAATGAACTTTGTGGGTATGTTCTCTGGAAACCCTCACGAGACTTCACTCGTCCACTTGGATCACCAAGTGGTTTGAAAGGCTTGTTGCATACGCTAAATGCAACCGTGATTCCTACGAAAGTGAGTTAGATTTGTATTTCTTGTATTATTATTCTGTATATTTTGGTATCTTTCTTTTAGCCAGATTTATGCTTTTGGTATTAGTTTTCTTACAGCTAGTACAGGTTGACGCACATGGAGTGGTGCTTGGTAGATACTTGGATACATGGAAGCATTTTAAATCCAAATTAGTTAGATACCATGCCGAAGATGATGATAGGTTGTTTTTGAGTTGTGGATTTTGCTCATGGAAGCGGACTTGGAGCATGGCTTATAGCATGCTGTCTCTTCATCATCTCGAGCAAATCCAGGGGAGCCTTTCGTTTTAATTCTACTCTTATTTTTGAATTTTTCATCTCCTAAATGTACAATAGGGACATTGTACAGACCAAGTGGGGGGGGGATGAGAGTAGAATTAACACTTGAACTATATTTGCCTTTGATTTTCTAGTTTTCTTTGAAAAATTATGCTAATTTTTAAAAATTTAACATGTTTTTCTTACTGAACTAGAATAGATCTTTGCCGAGCGCACTATTACCTTTTATTTCATTTGGTGAGGTTAAGCATGATGATTCCTTTTTCATCTATTATACAAAAATTCACCAAAAATATGAGTGTGCCAATAGTATTCTAGACTTTAGAACTTGGCCTGTACATCATTTCGAGACCTAATTGATTAGCAGGAATAGATGGTTCAAAAAGGCAACATATTAGAATTTTACCTCAAATAACCCGTATGTGTATTGTTTATCGACTTGTCACACTGACTTGTCGACCTCCCATGATAAAACCCTTTGTTGCACTCATTTCTAGTGCAAGATACCCCTAGATCACCCTGTTGAGCCAATATATGTTTTAACCCAAATATTATATGTTTCGTTACACCATTTCGCCTTAGCCTACCCTGTAGTCTATATTGTCATTGTGATTGAAATTTATGGCTGCTAGAGTCCATAGTTCGGGTGAATGGGTTCAAAAATTTTGCGCGTTCGCGGAAGACTTATTATTGATCTATGAAGACCCCCGTATCATAATCACTTTTGATATTGTTTATCTCAAGTGGGGGGATGTGTTATTATCATGCTACAGAAGTGAAGTGTTAAAAAAATGAAAATAAACTTCTGTAGCATACTATTGTTGGTTACGTGTTATAAAACCAACAGTTTGTTCGAGATTGAGAGTTGGTGCAACTATAAGCAAACTGTTTGATTTTAAAGGTTAGGGCTAGTATGAGCTGCTTCATCGAATAAAGCAGAGTTACATTGTTACATCCGACACTAGCCCATTATTATTGTTATGATCAGATTTCCGCACTTAGAATGTCGAGCTTATGGACGAACAGTGGCTAGTTATGACAACCTTTGATTTATAGCCTATTTGTTTTGTGTTTTCTTTTCACCAATTATATGTGTATCCCATGTCTTATCCTAACCCTTTTAATGATTTTAGCCTTTAGCCTGCTCGAGTTAAGGATTTGAGCAATCACATGTGTCTCGTTCATTGATTTGGACGAGCATGTGTGGTTTTATCGCCTTTTCAGGATCAGTGGTATCAGAAAGAGTCAATCACCTATTCAAACCTGTGTGTGTCACCCATGTTGCCTTTAAGAGCTGTTTAGACCCTAACGCTAGCTAGTGTAGATTTGTGTACTTTCCAAGATTATGATAAAATACATGCTATGACAGTGTAATTGAGTGATCACCCCAAAAATGAAACACTTGGACTAGCGAGAGTTGACTGATTTTGATCCCCTTTTCGTCAGGTGTTCGGCTTTGATTTTTCTAGCATTGGTAAATTATGAATTCATTTCTCCGAGTTAAATTGGGGAAATCTTTTTATAAATTATTCTAACAGGTCTACTTGAAGGCAAGTAGAAGTCAAGTGGGGGGATATTTGATAACATCAAATAATTGATACTTTTTAGTATCAAAATCCCTATCAAAATGCTTATAATTATTGTATAAATGCATGGAAATGATACTTAATCATTTCATATCTCGATTTACATTTACAGGATAAACAAGGCATTGGAGCGAAATGACGTGTAAAATGGATGCTTCTACTAATGAAATACCTATGAAGTTATTCACTTATGATTTAGAGTTATTATGAAAGGCTCGTGAAAGAATTATGTGAAGAAACGAAGCCGAAAAGTTTAAGAATTGCTCCTGAGATATCTCTGGAAATGTGGTCTAGTAGTTTGACCCTAACTTCTTCATATTAACTCCTTTGAAGTTGATTCAAGCGGCCATGGAATAAGGAAAGTGATATCCACAACTTTTGTGTTTTGAGTTAAAGCCGGATCACAATTGAAGAGCCACAAGTTAGCAATAACTACAAAGTTGCTGCAGGGTTATGTTAGATATCGAGAAAAGTCTCGGCCACTCCTAAATATGTATCTCATAGGTCTTAGATAATATTTGGAAATTATGTAAGCTAACCGGGCCAAGCCCATGGGTTGCATGTACACGTATATATTACCCTTTCCATGCCTTGGAGAGGGTGTTGGTCATTTCATTAATCTAATAGTTTCTCTTTTCTTTCTCTCTCTAGAAGTGTCCAACCACTCTTTCTCTCTCTAGGATTTCTTCTTGTATTGTGTGTGTGATTAGATAACTAGTATTCTATAATTGGTATCAGTCGCCATGGGGTGATTTTGAGTGTTTTGTGTGCGTTTTAGATCAAAAAGGGTGCGTTTTTGGTTACTTGCTCAAACCAAAAAAAGTGGAAATTTTGTTGGTGTTAAAAATAATCAAGTTTGTGTTTTTAAGGTTCTAGTAGCTTAGTAATACTTAGTTGTACAAGAAAAATCAAGAAAATATGTTAAAAAGTGTGTCTTTTAAGTGATTGAAAAAGTGGTTTTCCGGATTTTTTGAAAAAGGCGAAACATACGTTGAAGAAGGCGATTTATACGTGTTCCCTCAGGTGATTTATACGTGTTCCTTTAGGCGATTTATACGTGTTCTCTTAGGCGATTTATACGTGTTCCCTCAGGTGATTTATACGTGTTTCCTCAGGCGATTTATACGTGTTTCCTTAGGCGACTTATACGTGTTCCCTCAGGTGATTTATACGTGTTTCCTCAGGCGATTTATACGTGTTTCATCAGGCAATTTATACGTGTCTCTTTTAGGCGATTTATACATTTTTCCTAGGCGATTTATACCACTTCTATTAGGCGAAATATACATCATTTTTCTCAACGAATTTTTATTTCACGGTTTCTTCTTTGATTTGTAAAATCCCACGGAATATTCACTTATTTTCTCGGTTTTATCAAGATTTGTAAAATCTCGTGCAATATCAATACTTAATCACTTTTAAACAAACATCATTTTCATACAAAAACCTCTAATCATTGAACGATCAAGATCTTATCTTTTTGTATTTCACAATCGATTGAAAATGACTACATTAGCTGAGCACATGATAGTTGTTGGTGCCGAGAATCGTCCTCCTATGCTTGACAAGACAATGTATAACTCATGGTAGAGTCGTATGTTGCTATACATCAAAGGAAAGAAAAACGGTAGAATGATGCTTGAATCTATTGAAAATGGACCTCTGGTCTATCCGACTATTGAAGAAGATGGTAAAATTCGTGACAAGAAATATGCAGAACTCACTGAACAAGAAAAGCTTCAAGATGACTGTGATGTTCAAGCAACTAACATTGTTCTTCAAGGTCTTCCACCAGATGTGTATTCCCTTGTCAACCATTGTAAGGCGGCTAAAAATATTTAGGATAGAGTCAAGTTACTCATGCAAGGCACTAAATTGTCATATCAAGAACTTGAATGTAAATTGTACAATGAGTTTGACAAGTTTACTTCAGTCAAGGGTGAATCACTTTATGAGTATTACTTACGCTTTGCTCAACTTATCAATGATATGCACACCATTGGCATGACAATGCAGCAAGTTCAAGTGAATACAAAATTTCTGAATGCTTTTTAACCAGAATGGAGCAAGTTCGTAACCGATGTCAAGTTAGCAAAGAACATATGTAATACCAACGTTGATCAGTTGTATGCATATATGAGTCAACATGAGGAACATGTAAATGAAGCACAAATGATGCGTGAAAGATATTTAGATCCTCTTGCATTGGTTGCTAATTATCAAACTCAGTCAAATTCTGCTTAGTATTCACAACAGCTATCATCAATTCCTCAAACAGCTCATTCTTCTCAACCATACTTACCAACTGTTACCTATAAAGATTCTAGCCTAAAACTTATGATCCGGAGGTCGGGGAGGATAAAAGTAAAATATAGCCATGTTAGATTAATAGAGAGAGAAATGGAAAGATGTGTGTGTTTTCTAAAGAGAGAAACACACACACTTTATGTTACAAATGATTATCCTCACCCCTCCATGGAAGTATGGAGGGGGTATTTATAGCCCTTGATACGCACTACTATCCTAACTTGACATTTCTAGTCCTTGTGTATCCGACTATAAGTAAACTAGTGTAATTTCGTATTAGCTGACATATTTTCAGGCTAACAATCTTCCCCTAATATGTGGGCATACGGAATTACTTACAATGTTCCTAACAAGTACAAAATACAACATAATAAAGTCTTCCAAAGTGCTTCCAGTGCTGAAGATGACTTCTTTGTCTTCTAGTCTTGATACTTGTAGTCCAGCTTGAATCTTCTGTGTCTTTACTTGTTCTGGAATAATTGTAGTTTGCATGAGTTGGATTAACTTCCCCCCAATTCATGCAACATATCTTGAAAAGCTTTCTTCATAAACTTCTTTTTGGCGAAGTTTCTAAATCAGCTCCCCCCAAACCAACATCCGTATCTTGAGCAAATTCTAAACCATTGATGTAGCTCGAACGATCTTCTAACATTGACATTTAAAGTGCACAGGGGAATTTCGTAGAAGAATCATCCAATACCTGAAGTACACATTATATCCCTTTTTCGAAGTTGAAACCGTAGCACCAAAATCAATTAAGACCCAAAAATGCACTTTTCTTCCTCCAAGATAGTGCTGATGTGAATTGCTACACCCAAGTCAACTAAGTCTCGAGTGTGAGCAATTTATCCCTTTAAGGAATCATCCTTCACATGTGTACATCTTACATCAACTAATATTGCTTCTATACTGTATCATGACATTTGGTCTTGGTGAATATTTGTTCGGGGGTGCATGCGAGAAATCAGCAACAAATCTTCTCATGTGTGTAGAATACTTCACACAAACCATACTAAGTAAAGTAGTATAAACTACTTCCCCCTAGAAGTTGACCTGGTTACATCAAAGTATCAAAGTACACGTATTCCCCCATGATGGTTTCAAACTCTCGGAAGCATCATTGACGTGTACGACCATATACTCAAGAAGTTCTTGTCTTAAGCAAACATCTTGAAAAATTGTGAATGACATTGAAGAATTTTGAATGATTTTGCTTAGATTGTGAAGTATCATTGACGTTCTGTAGCTTTAAATATCCTGTAAGAATTGCTGATTATATCTCAACCTTTAAACTCTCTAGCTAACTTACCAACCTCGTATTCTGTCGGCTATTGGTGTGACCACATGGTGAAGTAAACCCAATATACCAAACTTAAAAATGAAGTAAGATTCCCTAAATTTGTTACTTAAGCTTGCACTGTTGTTGATTGAAGAATGATGCAGAAGAAAGCCTCAAAGTACCCTATACTCCTATCACAAAGTATATGAAAAGCACAACACCTCTTGAAATTATCCACATCTGCATCTGCGTGTGACACTAAGCACTACAATGTAACTCCTTTAAGTGATAGTTATCCAGGTCTTCAACCAACCACCCCTTGACTGCTAGAAACTAGATACTCTAAGTCTCAATCATAACTGTATACGTTCAAGCAAGTCATCAATCGATAGAGGGGGTTTAGGGAAAAGCGGTAGAAAGTAGAAGGAAGTCTCGATGATGAAATACGTAGACGCCTTCGTGAAACCCACTTCAATCTCAAATAAGGGATACCAAATCAACTCCGTGATCACTTGACATTAAACTCCAAATTCCATAGCCGTGTTGACATTTTAGTGAATCTTTAATGATCGTTTTAGCATTAAGTGTTGTGTTTTCTTTGGTGTTGTGGAAGGTGTTTAAGTTTGGTTCTTGGCGAAATTAGGGTATAAATCGTCTCCAATTTCGGCATAAATCGGATCTCAAGTTTTATGAAGTGACTGAGTCTTAGGAATACATGTAATTTTACAATTCTTGATAAAACCGAGAAAATAAGTTAATATTTCATGAGATTTTACAAATCAAAGAAAAAACCGTATAATTCACCTAATGGAGATGTATAAATCACCCAAGAGAAGTGTATAATTCACCTAAGCAAAGTGTATAATTCTCCTAGGCAAAAGCGTATAATTCTCCTAGGCAAAAACGTATAAATCGCCTGTGCGTATAAATCGCCTGACCAACGTATAATTCACCTGACTAATGTATAAATCACCTGACTAAGCGTATAAATCGCCTGACCAACGTATAACTCGCCTGACTAATCGTATAAATCGCCCGACTAACGTATAAATCGCTTGACCAAGCGTATAAATCGCCTGACCAACGTATAAATCGCCTGACCAACGTATAACTCGCCTGACTAACGTATAAATCGCCTGACCAAGCGTATAAATCGCCTGACCAACGTATAAATCGCCTGACCAACGTATAACTCGCCTGACTAACGTATAAATCGCCTGACCAAGCGTATAAATCGCCTGACCAACATATAACTTGCCTGACCAATGTATAACTCGCCTGACTAAGGTATAAATCGCCCAAAAATGTTCGAAACTCAAAAATCAAAAATCACCAAAAGACTTAATTTTTGATGTTTTACCTAAAATTTCTTGCACTTCTTACCTATTTAAGACTAGTAGAAGCATAGAAACACAAACTTTATGGTTTTTAACACAAAAAATTTAAAATCAAGATTCTGTGTAAAAAGCTTAAAAAGAACCATAGATCTTTTGAAATAAGCTTTGAAAAACCATAAACCATTTGTACAAATGAGCTAGAAACATTAGAGAGAAGAAAGTTTCTAGCTTTTGCACAAAATAGACACCAACTAACCAAACCCGTGGGTGTTGGCTTAACAATAAGCCACTAAAAGCTTAAATAAGCTTGAACAACACCCTAAAATGCAAACCACGAACACAAAACTCCCCTAGGCTCTGATGCCAATTGTTACCTGTAAAGATTCTAGCCTAAAACTTACGATCCGGAGGTCGGGGAGGATAAAAGTGAAAGATAGCCATGTTAGATTAATAGAGAGAGAAAGGGAAAGATGTGTGTTTTCTAGAGAGAGAAACACACACACTTTATGTTACAAATGATTATCCTCACCCCTCCATGGAAGTATGGATAGGGTATTTATAGCCCTTGATACACACTACTATCCTAACTTGACATTTCTAGTCCTTGCGTATTCGACTATAAGTAAACTAGTGTAATTCGGTATTAGCCGACATATTTTCAGGCTAACACCAACTTATGAAGCACCTCATTATCCACAACCATACCAACATGCATTCCAGACCCAACTCAATCATACACCACCATCAGTTCCTCAAATGCATATCATACCCCTCCAATTTCACAACAACCACACAGTGAGTTTCCCTAACTTGAATCAGGACTTGCTGTTCCATCATTTCTACCAGGAGATGATCTAATTGCTTGTCTAAACAAAGCAATGGCATTTATGTTAACTTTAATGGCATCACATTTTCCTTCAACCAACAACCAACTCAGAACATCTTCCAATCCAAGAAACCAAGCTACCATTCAAGATGGCAAGGTTACTGTTCAACAAGTGTAAGGGAGACAGGGTCAGAGTTTTGCTGGTACGGGGAATAAGGGTAATGCTACAAGCTCTAGGGGAAATAATGTTGCAGGTTAAGCAAGGGTTGTTAAGTGTTATAATTGTCAGGGTGAAGGGCATATGGCAAGACACTGCACTCAACCTAAGAGGCCAAGGAATTCTGTATGGTTCAAAGAAAAGATGTTGCTGGTTCTGGCATAGGAATCTTGTCAGGAATTAGATGAGGAACATTTAGCATTTTTTGTAGATCCAGGAATTCCAAATGGTCAAGCCATTCAGACAACAATCCTACAGATGCTGCTTTCCAGACTGATGATCTACATGCTTATGGTATCTCTTCAGCAAAAGCGGTTCTAATGGCTAATCTTTCTAGTTACGATTTAGACGTCATCTCCGAGGTACTAGAACATGACACTTATCAAAATACTGATATGATTAATCAAAGTGAGCAAGAGACACATTATTTTGAACAATCCCTTACTGATTATGTTCCAGATAACAAAATAATAAGTGATAGTAATATCATTTCTTATGAACAATATCTGCAACAAACGCAAAATGCAATTGTTTAAGATACTAACTCTTTTGCACAACAAGATTCTATGATAATATCTATGTTTGAACAGATGTCTAAACGAATGTCTAATCATGTAACTAATTAGGATAAGTGATTCGTAGTGAAGCAACACGCGTAATTATAAAAATATATAATATGATGGAAAATTACCAAGTTACCCTTGAGGACAAAGGTAAAAAGGAAAATCTTCACAAATATATATAATGTAATACGTATATAAACCGGGAAGTATGATTCCCGGGTTGTTATCCCCCAACGATTTGTGAAATTGAAACCACGTTTGATGTTCGGACAATGATTTGATTTGGAAACAAAGATTGATTTGATTATCTACTTCTACAATTTAAAATAAACAAATGATAACAATTAAGCACGAAAACAAATACGAGAAATCAAACTTTAACTAAAAACGCAAAACGGGAACCCTAAACAGTATTTAAAAAACCTAAATTTCTAAAATTAAATCTAAAATGAATTTTTCTTTTTAAATGGACTCTAATTGACTAAAAAGTAAGTTTAAAGAAAACTAGAACAAAAACGGAGTTGAAATGAGCTTTAAAGCACGAAAAATGAGAACAGGAACAAATCCCGTTCTTTAAAAATTGAAATTTTGCAAATTAGACCCTACGAAAGCAAAACTAATTTTCCTATAAACTTTATGATAAAAGAAAATTTTCTAAAAAAGATTTATATTTTTTTTATTATTTTTCTATTTTTTATGATTTTTATGAAAGTTGTTAATGAAAAATCAATGTTTTAAAAAAATACCCCCAATTAATACAACCTAATTTATAAAAATTCTAGAAAAAATACAGAAAATAGCTTGAACTAATTAGAACCTAGGAAAAATAAGCTCGATATCACAGCTTAATTAATAACCTGCGAAATAAGCTATAACAGCTTATTAGGCTTATGAGGGCTAAATGTGTATAAAGATTAAATTGTGTAAGAGTATAACGAAAAAGACCCCAGGGCGCAGCGGTAGTGAGTGTGGTATGTGTTATAAAAAAGGGTTGAAAGTGTTGAGGTCAGGGGTTCAAGCCTTGCTCACCCCCGATTTCCACTTTCCCCTTTTTTTATTTTGGAAAACTTATAAAAGCAAAGTTGTTAAGCACCTAAAAATAAGCAATTTTAATAAAATAAAATTTTTATAAAAAGCCCTAAATAAGCTATTAAACAGCTTAAAATGATGACAGAAACACTAAACTCATATTTTTGGCTTTTTTCCAAACTAAATAAGCTAGAAGACTTAATAAGCTAAAGTTAAGACTAATTAAGCTATAATTTGCTAAACCTAAGCCAATGAGCTAAACAGAACTTAAAAATAAGCAAGTAATAAGCAAAAAAACTAAATAAGCTCTTAAATTAAAACCAATAACTAAACAGTCCTTAGGGACTGTTTTGAGCTTAATTTTAAGCACTAAAATGGAGTCTTACAACTAAAAGCTTAACACTATTTCAAAGCATAGCTATTAAGCTACTTAGAATTGCAAACCAACTCCATTTTGAAAGACAGATAAGCAAGGGAAAAGCACATATGAAACAGCTATTTCAGAAACTAGGTTTTTGAAAGCCAATAAGCTAAATTACATTCAAAGAGGCACACAGATCTCAAATAAGCACCAATTTTGAATCCAAAAGCTGTTTTAGAAAGCTTATAATGTGTAGAAGCTAATTTTAATAAGCTACCTTAACTAAAAACACTTTAAGACTACTAAATCTAATGATCTAAGCTGCTAACTTAGGAAGAAGCACTTAAAGCTTAAAAACTAATTAAGCTATAATCTACAATAAGTTAAAACTGAAGCTAAGCTCCTGAAAACTTAACAATATACTATTAAGCTATAAATCTAAATCATAAAAACAGATCCTATAAGATTGAAATCTAAAAATTAGAATCAAAATCTTACTTACTACTATTTTTGGTTTTTTAGAATTTTTGTGAAGTTGAAAAGCTAATTTAACCTAGATAATAAGATAGGAATTTAAATTTTAGTTTTAAACTATCTTATCCTACATGTAAACTATAAACCTACTTAATTTTGAAAACTAAAAGCTACTTAAAAAAAACTAGACCAAATGGACTGCAGTATTTAAACTACAGTGATCCTATCTGATGCACTAGGTAAAATGGTTAAACCTAAATGCAGGTGACCTTAAAGGTAAATCTTGCTTTGTACACACCAAATAGGTGAGTACAAACACCAATCAAACAAAATCCAAGCTCAGAAAGGCTTGGGTCATTTATTTCTTACTAACTTAAAAAAATCAAACTCCCCTGGTGCAAATTCAAATAGTTTTCACTATAACTTACTCAAATTTGAAAATTAATCCATGATTTCACTTCACCAATTGATTTTATATGATTACCTATCTAATTCAAAAGTTTACATCAATTTCCTTTGACTTTTTGAGGTCAAACTGAGTAAATCCAAACACTCCTTTAGGAATCTTAGAATCTATTTAAACTTAAAAATTTAAAATCTAATGTACAATTTTCAAAGACTAGATAACAAACAACTTATAAAAGACCTAATGAGCTTATACTAACAAGCAATTACGCCAGAAATACTAATCTACTACTTATGCTAATTTTTTTGGTTTTTTAATGATTTTTAAGACAAAATATGAAAAACTAGGATCTAAACTATCAAAGCTAAAAATAGATAGTTAAACATGAACAATAAGCCTAATAAGATATATAGAAGCACAATTAAGCAAATAATAAGCTAAAATTAACCAAATGCAATATTTAAGCTAAATAACTTGAATTTTTAAAGGGAATTTACCTCTGCCTTAGCTAAACAAAGGCAATTAAGCTCAAAAGCTGTCTACAAGCTCTAGCTTGTCTAAAGACAAGCTAGTGAAAGTCTAATGGGGTCTTCCATTGTTACCCCATCATCCACAAGCTTATAACCAAATTTCACCATGATTTCCATAAGTTTAACTGATTAATTGGTTTAAGTAGTTTTAAGTTGAATTGAAGAGCTCAATTCCAGCTTATAGACTAGAAGAGCTTAACTGAAGCTTATGAAACAGTAACAACAACATTTGAGAGTTAAGAGCTTATGATAGATTATTAAAACAAAACTTATGATTTCATTAACTAGAAAACTGATTACAATATGTTGAAACTGAGATTACAATAAGCTTTTAAAAACTGAATTAAAACTACATAAGCTAATTTATGAAAATTACATAAGCTAAAGTTCAAAAGCTAAAAAAACTAGATATCGTATGTGTGAATGTGAGGGGCTATTTATAGCCATCAGGAAATGCTTCTAGGCCTTGGAGGTTGGTAGATGCTCCCATAAATCCCGTCCTTTCATTCCTTCAATCATTGGATGTCGATTATGAGCCCTTGGATTAGATTTTGATCACACGGATTGCCAACGTGGCAATCCGTGTGTCAGATACCATTGTGCTTCTTTTAGGTACGATTTAGTGTAAAAACCCCATTCCTTGTGTGTTTTCTTCAATCCACGCGTGTCATTTCCTTTTGAGAATTGACCAATGGGAGCCTTGGATGATGTATAACTCTGCCAAGGTGTACCTTATCACTTGAATTGAACTGCCACGTGGTCAATTGTGATTTGCCCTTTGTTTTGACTCGAGGTTAAACGGGGACGATGGGTGAATAGTAGTAACAAAATTTCGCGCGTGATTTTCTTTTATAAAAGGGTTGTTTGACTTTTCATTTACCCGGGGTTATAATCTTGTTGACTTGGGCTTATTCATAAAGGGATTGGGCCACGGGATGTATTTAGGCTCGGGCTTGGATTTGTTATAAGGGGTTAACGGGTGTTAACTCTTATAATTAAAAGAGTTAACACCGTTAGGGTTTAGGGGACCATTTTTGCAATTTGGATTTCTTTGAGGGTCTGATTTGGTAATTTTGGGTTTTTGTCATTTAGTGGTTGACTTTGGTTAACCAAGGGTTGACTTTGGTTGACCTTTGATAGCATTCTTCCGGCTCTTGTATTCTCTTTCCTTTCCCGTTGTCCGTGTTTGTCCAGTTTTGACCGTTTTCTTGAGATTTTTGCAATATCCGTACCTACACAATCACAAAGACAAAACAAGCAATATACAAGCATTTAAAGCACAATTTTGTCATTTTAGGGCCTATTTTTGATATAAAACGGATATGTGTTTTCACACATATCAATAAGGTTAATCAGGAAACCAAAACTGTTAATGAATCCTTAACCGCTGAGCTTGAAAGATATAAGGAACGAGTCAAAACTTTTGAACAAAGACTTAATGTTGATTTGAACAGTCGTGAAAAGTTTATTAATTCACAAATAGATGAAATAATTTGTAATAGGAATGAACTTATGCAAGAAATTGACTCACTAAAACAGACTCTTTTTAAACATGTCAAGGAAAAGGAATAGTTATTACAAGCATTTACTATTTTTAAAAAGGAATCCAAAGAAAAAGAAAATAAATACACGGACAAGGAAATTGATTTAGAAAATAAAATAAAGGAACTGGATAATATTGTCTATAAAGTGGGTCAATCTGTGCAAACGGTGCACATGCTAACAAAACCACAAGTTTTTTATGATGATACTCACAAACAAGCTCTTGATTATCAAAATCCATTTTATCTTAAGAAAGCTCAGCAGATTAAGCCAACGTTGTATGATGGTATTGAGATATCTAAGAAACATGATGTGATTTCTGTGATTGATGAAGAAGAGACTTTGATTTTAAAGAAAGATAGTCGATCAAAAATGCATGCAAAACAAAATGATCCAATTTCAAAAGAAAAGAAAATTAATATTTCTCTAATTAATTATTTTGAGTTGAATAAATTGTCTGAAGATTTTGAAAAATGTTTTGTTCCTCAAATGCAATTGTCTGTAGAACAAGCTTTCTGGTTATCGCTTTCAAACCCTAAGTCTGAACAACTTAATGTTACATAAAGACCAGTTGAAATAGAGGTTCCTAAAGAACTTCCAAATGTAAGTTTGGTAAATACAAGTTTTCAAAAGCTAAAAAATCACCTTGCCAGATTTGACAAGGTGGTGAAAGTAAGAACCACACCTGATGCAATAACTGAGGGTTCATGGGGTTTTGAACATACCAAACATGTTTTCAAAGAAGAAGTCATTCCATTTATAAATTCTTTACGAGCATCATTTAAAGATTTTGAAAATAGTCTTCACAGTAAACTTAATGAAGTGAATATGGTTTTTAACCAAATGGAAGCTGCTGTTGAATAGTGTTCTGTAGACAAGAAATATTTTGATATTCAAAAGAAAGAACTTTCTCTTGATAATGATCGACTCTTGGACCATATTATCTGTCAAGATGTTATGAATATTGTGATGCATGCTGATTCTGTACTTGTCAATGTGTTACCTGCAAATAATAAATGTCTTGTGGATGATAATCTTGAAAATGAGCGGTTGATACAGGAAAATGATCACTTATTTGAACTTCTCTTATCTCAAGACATAGTTTACATCTGTGTAAATTCTCTTGCTACCCTCACTAATTATGCTAAAATGGAGCAAGATTATATTGATGAATACAGTGAGAATCTAGTGCTTAAGGCTGAGCTTGCAAAAAAGGAACACATGGTTGAAAAGAAATTTTTTGATGAAGTTGTACTCAGATGTTCACGTCTTGAAAATCGTAGTGCTAATTTTGAACTTAAATTACAACATCAAAAAGAGAGTTTTATGAATAACAGATCTTCAAACAATCAAAATGCTCCTAAAATTCTGGAATTTTTCAAGAAATATGAATGGCAAGCTAAGCTAGACGCAAAAGATGTCTCAATTGCTAATTTGAGGAAAAATATTTAGAGTTTAAAAGGAAAAAATGTAGTTGAAAAAGATGTCCAACCGAATAATCCTAATGTGATTGCCCCCGAAATGTTTAAGCTTGATTTAGAACCTCTAGCTCCTAAAGTATTGAAAAATAGGGATGCTCACATAGACTATATTAAGCACTCTCGGGAACATGCTGACACTCTTTGAGAAATAGTCAAACACGCTAGAGCACTCAGACCTTTAGACAGGGATTTAAACTCTGCCTGTATGTATGTTCAACGAATTTAGGAGGTGTTAGTTTATGTTACAGGTACATGCCCTAGGTTAACAAAACCTAGTGAGAAATTGGTTGCAGTCACACCATTGAACAAAAACAAGAAAGGTTTGCTAAACCTGCCACATCATCAAGTAACACTAAAAAACAGGTAGATTCCCACAAAACACAAGATTCTAACAAACCTGTGTTTTCGTCTACAGGTATGAAGAGTTCTACTAGTGCTAGTAGATCACAGCCTTCAGGCAATACCAAGAACAATAGGATCTCGCGAACTACCAGTAGCAACATGATGAATAAAGTAGAAGTGCAACCTAGGAGCGTTAAGTCTAGCTCAAATAAAAAGAATCATGTTATTGAACCTATCTGTAATACGAATGTTAAGCATACAACGTTAAATGTGAATTCTAAATTAATTTGTATTAAATGTAATCAATGTATGTTTGATGCAAATAATGATTTATGTTTTCTTGATTTTGTTAATCATGTGAATGTACGTTCTAAATCTAAATCTGCTAAGAGTAGCAAAAAGAAGAAAACTTGGAAACCTAGTGGTAAAGTGTTTACTGATATTGGATATAGGTAGAAACCTACAAGATGGACCTTCACTATAGCTAGAAATACGTGCCTTTTAACTAGGATCACCTCCACTAAAGTAGAGCCTCTTAAGGAAACCACTTTAAAATCAGTAACTACTCCTAATTCATAGATTAAGATATACCGTAGGAAAACTAAAGTTGCAAAATTGGTAGATTTGAGTAGTGAACCTAGTATCTTAGGATCTAGGCCTTCTAACATCTCAGAACCCAACAAACATTAGGGATCTAATGTTTCAAAATCTCCATCTTTTTCTCTTGTCAATTTCAGGTTGTCCAAATTGTTTTTTGGTATTTGGACTCCGGATGCTCCAAGCATATGGCAGGAAACCGCTCTCAGCTCATCAACTTTGTTCATAAATTTTTGGGTACTGTCAGATTTGGTAACGATTATATTGCAAAGATAATGGACTATGGTGACTATCAGATGGGAAACATTATGATTTCTCAGGTTTACTATGTGGAAGGGTTAGGTTACAACTTATTTTCTGTAGGACAATTCTATGATTCTGATCTTGAGGTAGCTTTTCGCAAACACACCTACTACATTCGTGACTTAGAAGGTGTTGATTTACTCAAAGGATCAAGGGGCTCAAACTTATACATGTTGTCTTTGGAAGATATGATGTTATCCTCTCCCATTTGTCTCTTGTCGAAAGCGTCAAAGACCAAGTCTTGGTTATGACATCGAAGGTTATCCTATTTAAACTTCGAATACATCACTACACTGACCAAACAAGGACTGGTTTGTGGGCTACCCAGATTAAAGTTTCAGAAGGATCATTTATGTTTCGCTTGTGCTTTAGGGAAAAGCAAGAAACACTCTCACAAACCCAAAACTAAAGACTCCATTCAAGAAAAGCTTTATCTGTTGTGCATGGACCTTTACGGGCCAATGAGGATTCAAATTATCAATAGGCGGAAATACATACTGGTTATTATTGACGATTACTCTCGGTTTACTTGGGTAAAATTTCTAAGATCGAAGGATGAAGTTCTAGAGTTCGTGATTATATTTCTTAAAATGATTCAAGTTCGTCTCAATGCGACAATCCAAACTACTAGAACCGATTATGGCAAAAGTTTGTCAATCAGACCCTGAGAGCTTACTATGAAGATGTCGGGATCTCACACTAAACATCGGTTGCTCGCACTCCACAACAGAACGATGTCGTCGAAAGACGAAACCAAGCTTTAGTGGAACCTGCACGCACCATGTTGATATTTTCTAAGGCTCCGTTATTTCTCTGGGCAGAGGCGGTTGCGACAGCTTGTTTTACATAAAACCAATCATTAATCCGTAAACGTTACTACAAAACACCATATGAACTCCTCCATAACAGGAAACCCGACTTATCTTATCTTCACGTCTTTGGTGCTCTTTGTTACCTCACCAATGATAGTGAGGATCTTGGCAAGTTGAAACCTAAAGCAGATATTGGAATCTTCGTTGGTTATGCTCCTGCAAAGAAGGCTTTCTGAATCTACAACAAGAGGACCCGTCTAATCATTGAAACTATTCACGTTGACTTTAATGAGCTGACAGCTATGGATTCTAAACAATTCAGTTCAGGACCCATGCCTCAACTCTTGACTCTTGGAACAATCAGTTCAGGACTCATGCCAAATCCTCCTTCTCCAACACTGTATGTACCACCAATTAAGAAGGACTAGGATATTTTGTTTCAACCGATGTTTGAAGAACACTTCAATCCTCCACCTAGTGTTGCTTCTCTAGATCCTGCAGTTATTGCTCCAGAACCTGATGATTCAACCACCTTCCTCAAATACCATTGATCAAGATGCACCATCTCCAAGTACTTCTCAAACCCCTCAAGAATCACAATCCCCAGTTATTCCTTCTGGTGTTGAAGAAGAGTTTTACAATATTGAAGTTGCACATCTAGATAACGATCCCTTCTTTGGTGTTCCTATTCTAGAACCAAATTCTGAAGAATCTTCTTCAAGGGATGTTTCCAGCTAATGTGCACTCAGTCAATCAATCACCTGAACATCTCAGTAAATAGACCAAGGATCATCCGTTGGATAATGTAATTGGCAATCCCTCACGACCTGTCTCTACAAGACATCAACAACAAAATGAAGCCTTGTTTTGCTACTTCGATGCTTTCATTACTTCTGTTGAACCAAAGAATTATAAAGAAGCTTTGAAGGAAGCCTATTGGATCGAAGCCATGCAAGGAGAACTTAATGAGTTCGAACGACTTGAAGTATGGGAGCTCGTTCCTCGTCCAGACCGTGTCATGATAATCACTTTAAAGTGGATCTTCAAGGTTAAATTAGACAAACTGGGAGGTGTTTTGAAAATCAAGGCTAGGTTGGTAGTAAGGGGATATCATTAAGAGGAAGGGATCAACTTTGAAGAATCTTTTGTACTGGTTGATCGACTAGAGGTTATAAGAATCTTTATTGCATATGCCGCTCGCAAGAACATGATAGTCTATCAAATGGATGTCAAGACTGCATTCTTAAATGATATACTACATGAAGAGGTCTATGTCAGTCAACTAGATGGATTTGTAGATCAAGATAATCCTAACCATGTGTACAAGCTGAAGAAAGCTCTTTACGGGCTAAAGCAGGCTCCACAGGCTTGGTATGATTTGTTATCATCGTTTCTACTCTCCTAAAAGTTCTCTAAAGGCGCTGTTGATCCAACATTATTCACTTAGATGACATAATTTTTGCTTCAACTGATCCTGCACTCTGTGAAACATTTTCTAAAATAATGTGTTCAAAATTTAAGATGTCGATGATGGGTAAAATGCCCTTCTTTCTTAGACTTCAAATTTCTTAAAGTCTCAAAGGCATCTTTCTTAAACAATCTAAATACGCTCTTGAGATAATTAAAAAGTATGGTATGAAAACCAATGACCTAGTGGATACTCTAATGGTGGAGAAATCCAAACTAGATGCAGATCCACAAGGGAAAGATTTTGATCCTACACGTTAGCGTAGAATGATTGGCTCCCTTATGTATCTGACATCCAGTAGACCAGACCTTGTATTTTTTGTCTGCATGTGTGCATGGTATCAGGCTAAGCCTACCAAAAAGCACTTACATGTAGTTAATTGAATCTTTCGATACCTAAGAGGAATCATTAACATGGGTCTGTGGTATTCAAAGGATTCCTGTATTGCACTAACAAATTTTGCAGGTGCTAATCATTTTGGTTACCAAGATACCAGAAGAAGTTCATCTAGCAGTATGCAGCTATTGGGTGACAGATTGATCAGCTGGTCATCTAAGAAACATAAAAGCACAACAATATTCAGTACAGAAGCTGAATACATAGCCCTATCCTTATGCTCAAATATTTTAGATGAGATCACAACTGACAGACTATGGCCTTGGATTTAATAAAATACCTCTGTACTGCGATAACAAGAGTGCTATTGCTTTATGCTGCAACAACGTCCAACATTCCCGATCCAAGCATATTGACATGTGATACCATTTCATCAAGGAGCAAGTGGAAAATGGTGTGGTTGAGCTTTACTTCATCAGAACAATATATCAGTTGGCAAATATCTTTACCAAGGCATTGGGACTAGAAGGACTTGAATTTCTTATCAACAAGCTTGGAATGAGAAGTATGTCTCCTGAAACACCGAAAAGTCTGGCAGAAGAAGAAGAGTGATGGTGGCACATCTTCTTGTATCCTATGTAAATACAGAAAATAAGAAAAACCCAAAAAGATTTTTTTTTCATTTCGCTAAAATTTTACAAAAAGAAAATACAAAAATATAAAACCAGAAAATCAAATAGAAAAATATAAAATCAGAAAATCCAAAAATATTGTTTTCATGACATGTCTTCTGGAATCGATAATATTTACGGCATTAGAAGTGTCATTCAATAATGACACGGTGCTGTAAATAAAGTTCGAGCAGAAGTTATAAATGTTTTCAAAACATGTCATTGACTTGCAGTTATTTTAGACTGCAACCCGGTCTTCATCCTAAAGGGAAGTATTTTGTCAAAAAGAAAACTTGTCCTCACAACGGGAATTAAGTTTCTCGGGCATGATCTACTTTATAATCATGCAAAGGCTTGTGTATACTCTGCTACACAACCCAGGCTTTCTATACAATAAGTGTACATGTTAGTGTATTTATTTGTTAAAATAAGAGAAATCTTATTTTTATTGGTGTTGATTTAAAAACAAATTAATCATCTCTCGGTTTCATCAGAAAATGATTTGCAAAGACAATTTGACCACTCAAACAATGACTACACCTCTTTAAATAGAAAACGGGTCATTATTTGAGGAGGAGAAAGTGTCAAATAATCTTCTTCAAAATATCATTTGAAAATTCAAAAGAAAATCAAGAATCAAACGGAAAAGGTTTTGGAAAATAACGGATTAATATTTAAAGGGGAGCTAATTAATTTTAACTCATTTAGGCTTTATATGTTATGTGTTTAAACCTTTAAGGACTTGATTGCAAAATATAATGCTTAGACTAGCTTATAGCATCTAGAGGGACTTAAAATGTCTATGTATCAAATTAGTTTAGCCTAAATAAAAGTGTAAACGAAAAGGGCAAGGAAGGATAAAATATAAGGGCCAAAACTGCTAAAGTTTCAAACTTTTTTAACAAAAGTCCCACATGGGACGATTTATACATTCTCATCTCAAACTCTTAAACTTTTTCCCTCTATTATCTCTTGCATAAATCGGTTAGAACCAAGATTCCATCAAAACATGTTTTAATCCACAAGGTAATCATAGTTCTATGTTTATTTACTTCCTAACATCATCTATTCAAAAGGAATTAATTTAATTCTCATTCTTTCACTCGAAAACCCTAAAAATTGGTTTAGGGTTCTTCAAAATTAAAAGTGAGTTAAAGTCTAATTAACCTTGGGTGTTTTGTTTGTTTGGAGGTATAGAACACGCGTGTAAGTTTTTTATGGGGGTGATAACATGAATTTGCTCTTGGTGATTTTTGGGTTGAAATTTGTGCATAATCTTGTAGAGTGTGCAAAAGTTCTTGGGTTTGTGTTTAATAGTGTTATATAGCTCCCTTGTAAGTATTAGAGTGTGCAATAACTAGGTAGAACATCAAAATTTTATTTCCATGGCTTAAATTTGATATACATGCTCGAAAATATCAAAATTGGTGTTCTTGTGGTTAAAATCTTGAAAAATGAACTAATGAGTTGTTTGTGTAGGCTAAGAATCATGTGTAGTTCAACAAAGATGCTTGGTTTGACGATTCTTGTGATTTTCGAACACATTGGGCGAAACATGTATTGATTTTTCACTAGGCGAAACATACATGTTCTTTTACACTAGGCGAAACATACATGCTCTTGTGTCCTAGGCGAAACATACATGTATTTTGTTCTAGGCGAAACATAGGTGTGACAAAATCAGGTGAAACATACTTGTGTCAAAAGTCCAAGCGAAATATACACAGGTCATAAATCCAGGCGAAACATACACTTGTCAAAATGCTTGTTTTTACCTTGACTTTTATCTGTGTTGCCTGTTTGAATTTGTTTGACCAATATTTAGTTTGTTGACTTTCCAAGTTGACTTTTTGACCTTTGATCATTGACCTTTGTTGTCTTTTATAATTGTCCGCCTGATAATCTGTGCTTAATTCATTGAATCATAATCACAGCTTTCATCTTAAACTATCACAATACATAAACCAACTTCTCAATTAGTAATATATATCTGTTTGTATATAAACTGTATTGGATAATTCTTAGCAGAATCATATATCCAGTAATTGCTTAACAAGTTGCTCTTGAAAACGCCTTGGTTGCACTTGAGGATCGAGTCAAGATTGGCAAGTGCAACATGAGAATTAATCCCAAAAAGATTAAGAAAGAAGCCACTTATCAAGTGGTTCTGGATACTCTCACACTCTCTCCTTGCTACAATGCTTTCATAATCACAACTGATGTCCCGAAAATCTACATGCAACAATTATGGTTCACCATCTTGGTGTAGAATTCTTTTGTAAAGTTCTTCAGATTTGTCTAAGACTTCCTAATCAAGAGTTTATTGAACCACCTTCTCATGATGAAATGGTCACATTCATTAAATAATTTGGTTACAAAGGTGCTTTAGAATCTAATCATGATCTGGTCACATATGATATGTATCAACCATGGAGAACCTTTGTTGCTATCATCAATAGATGCCTCACCGAGAAAACCACAGGTCTTGATAAGCTCAGACTCTCAGGAGCACAAATCCCGTGGGGGTTGTTCTACAAAAAGAATGTTGACTTCGTAGAGTTAATTTGGGAAGATTTTATGTACCAAATTGACAACAGAGAAATCAGTGCGAAAAGGCGTGAGAGCATGCCATATCCCAGATTCATAAAGGCTATTATCCAACACTTCATCTCCAAAGACAAATCTATTTCTATGAGAAACAAATTGTTTATGCATTCGATCAAGAATGACAGTGTTCTAGGAAATTTGAAATTTGTTGCCAAGGGTAAAGATAATCAAGTGTATGGAATGTCAATTCCTGATGTGATGATTAATTAAGAGATAGAGAATTCCAAGGCTTATCAGACTTATCTAGCATACTCAACAGGAGCATCCACTCCCAAGAAAGCTAGGAAGTAGAAACAAGCTGCTACTAAACCAAAGACGACAAGTTCTGTCACTTATGAAGACAACATAATCTCCGATGACACTGATGTTGTACCTGCTAACAAACCTACTGGGAGAAGAAGGCAGACTGGTGTTACCATCAGAGATACTCCTACTATGACAAAGAAGAAAACACCATAACAGTCACTAAAGCTAAAAGGAATGGAAATGCTTTCTGATGCTGCAATGCTTGAAGCAGATACAAGGAAAGCAATGAAGGCCAACTTACGTTATCTCAGATCACAACATCATACTGGTGGTTCAAGTGAAGGAGCTGGTATTACACCAGAGGTTCCTGATGAATCACAAGCCAAATCCACTGACACAAATAAAGGAGCTGGTATTATACCAGAGGTTCTCGATATGTATAAGGCTGCTTCTATGATTCAAGACTTAGAAGAAGATTAGGATTCTGAAGAAGATGATGTTTGATGACATCAAATAACGTCTCTTTTATAGCATCATTTATTCCATGTTATTAACCCATTTTGTATAACTATTGCAAAGAATTGTTACTTAATCGTTTATATTTAAGAATTGTAGTAATTATGGAGTACTTGGTAAAAGTTAGCAAAAGGCGCGCATTTTGGAGCTTAAATGAAGATATTTTGAAGATTACTATTCTGAAGACCATTATGCCGTATCCATCAAGGAAGATACAGCGTATCCGTGCCTGCACTCACCAAAGACCACAAGGAACCTTGTTCAATACGCCGTATCCAGAGAAGACCAATACGCCGAATTGGAAATATAGTATGGGAAGATTCTGGAAGATATCAAACATGGTCCTTACTCCAAGAAACCCCCAATACGCCGTATCCAATCCCTTGGATATGCCGTATCGAACCGAATTCCAGACAGTATAAATAGAAAACTCAAAAATGAGTTTTAAGTGTGCTAAATCATATTCTCGATACCTAAACCATAAAAGTCAATTTTCAGATGAGAAAAAGAGCAGAAGAGGTCTTGCAATGCATTCCAATCCATAGAAGACAATGTGTAATTCCATATACTTTAGTAATAATTCAGTTTTTGGTACCATTCGTTAACTCGGTTAGTTTACCTTGGCTAAATAATTGGTCTTGTATTTATTACGACGCTTAAAGGCTAATACCTTCGAGTATTAGCCATTACTATGAAGATCT